>CABHPP010128866.1:0-14772 GCA_902168425.1 Peromyscus attwateri | reverse complement strand
CTCCTCCTCCTCCTCCTCCTCCTCCTCCTCCTCCTCCTCCTTCTCCGCCTCCTCTTCCTCCTGTTTCTTCTTCTTTTTTTTCCGAGACAGAGATTTTCTGCCAGGCAGTGGTGGCCATGCCTTTAATCCTAGCACTCGAGTACAGAGGCAGGTAGATCTTTGTGAGTTTCAAGTCAGCCTGGTCTACAAAGTGACAGAGTGAGTTCCAAGACATGCTCCAAAGCTACACAGAGAAAGAAGCCTGGAAAGAAAATGAATTTACTAAATTCTACGAGGCTAAGAAAAAAAGAATAACATAAAACTTTTACTATACTTGGGAATTCTTTCTTACCAGACACTGTGGTTGAACAATTATAATATGGAAGATATGATGGCCACATTTCTCAGTGGGAAAGATTAAAAACTCAAAAAAAAAAATGAAAAGGCTAAAAGGAACTCACAGACAGTGCAACTTCAAATATGCACATATGTGCCATGTGTGTCTGAATACACAGATGCAAATGAGAATACGTATCAGCGTGTGTGTGTGTGTGTGTGTGTGTGTGTGTGTGTGTGTGTGTGTGTTTCCTGGAAGCACATATACACATCTAGCCTAAAGTATTGTCATTTTCCACTTGATTAAGTTTTTTTATATTTAAAACACATTTACATTTTTTCACATTTCTTCCTACTCTTATTTGAAGTATTTTATTGTTTGTTCCTTTTTTCTGTTTTCTTTTTTCAACACAGGCTTAAAACTGGACCTTTCCACATGAGTATTCCTTTGTTTTATTGATTGCATCCTATGATTTTAAGAAATGGATATACTATAAACATTTTACTGTGTCCATGATTGTTTTCTTTTTGAACCTTGAGTTATTTTAAATGTGTTTCTTAATTTCCAAGTACATGTGGTTTCTCTGCGTAGCTTTTGGTATTGATTTGTGAGTGAAGTGCATTGTGGCCATGACTGTGGTTTTTATTATATCAATCATTCTAACTTTGTTGAAACTTGCTTCACAGCCAAGTGTGTGCTTGGGAAATGTGTGTTTTCTGTGGTTAGGGTGTGTGCTGCCCAGAGGATGGCTCTTGGGTCGATCTAGCTAAGTGTGTAGTTCAAATTCTCTCTATACTTTTTGATTGATCTATTAATTACAGAGAATGTTTATGCTAAGATATCCTACCAGGATATTTCTCCTAGAACTTTTATTAATATTGTTTGAGTTTATGATGCCTTATTGATGAATTTGATAGATGTTAATTCACTTTTCTTCCCATGTGAATTTATGATATTTCCACAGTGCATGGATTCTTTACCCTCATACAGGCACATCTATACTGTCTGTTTCTGTCACACAAATTTTCTCTTTTCTCTTATTTTTTTTTATGGTTCCCACAGGATTTTTAAACTCTTGTTTTAAGTTCCATGTTAGAAGATTTTATTTCATTTAACTTCAAATTATCCTTATTTCAACTATAAAAATACATTTATTTAAAAAAATTTTGCATACTAATGTTTATATTAATATATTCTTACAAATTGTTTTCAATTTACTCCATGATCTCTAAATTGTTTTGCTCATTGTTAGTTACTTCTTTTATCATCTTCTCTTTGTTTTTCTCTTTGAGATAAGATCTTATATTGTATAGCTCAGGCATGAATGAAACTTGCTTTGCAGACTAGGCTGAATTTAAACTCATAATCCCCCTTCCTCAAATTCTCTAGATTTGGTATTACAGGTATGAACTATCACAGTTAACTACTAGTATTTTTAAAATTATTATTAATTACAATTATTCATTTATTTTTCATTCCAACCATAGTTTCCCCCTCCACCATTTTCTTCCCCCACCTCCTCTCTGCTCCCCTGCCCCAATCCACTCCTCCTCTGATTCTGTTCAGAAAGAGGTAGGACTCGCATGGGGATCAACAAAGCATGGTATATCAAGTTGAGTTAGGACTAACTAAGCTCCTCCCCTTGTATTAAGGCTGGGCAAGGCAACCAAGTATGAGAAATAGGTTCCCAAAAGCCAGGTAAAGCATTAGGGGCAGCCCTTCCTCCCACTGCGAGGAGTCCCACAAATAGACCAACCTACGAAATTCTTACATATATGTAGAGGGCCTAGGTTGGTCCCATGCAGGCTCCCTGGGTGTGGGTCCAGATTCTGTGAGCTCCTATGAGCCCAGGTTAATTGTTTCTGTGGGTTCCCTTGTGATGTCCTTGACCCTACTGGCTTGTACATTCCTTCCTCCATCTCTTCAGCAGGATTCCCTAAGCTCTGCCCAATGCTTGACTGTGGGTCTCTATATCTGTTTCTGTCAGTCACTGGATGAAAGCTCTCTGATGACAATTGGAGTATTCACCAATCTGTGAATGTAATAGAATATTGCTAGGCATCATTATGTTACTTTATTTTCCAGTGCTGTTTGGTTCTATCCTAGGTGTCTGGGCTATCTAGCCTCTGGGTCCTGGTACTCCAGGCAGTTTCAGGGGTAGTCTCACTCTCATGGTATGAGTCAAAAAGACTGGACCAGTCATTGGTTGGTCAATCCCACAATCTCCATGTCACATTAACCCCTTACTTCCCTTAGGCAAGACAGACTATAGGTTAAAGGTTGTGTGGCTGGGCCAATGTCCCAATCCCTCCACTGGGAGTCCCACCTGGTCACAGGAAATGGCCAGTTCAGGATATGCATCCACCATTTCGAGAAGTCTTAGCTGGAGTCACCCTTGTAGATTCCTGGGACTTTCCCTTGCACCAGGTTTCTACCTGACCCCAAAGTGCCTCTCCTTTCCCAGTCATCTCATTTAGTACTCTCCCACTTCATCTACCCCCCAATCTGATATCTCATGTTCCCATCCTCACCTGCCCCAAGTCCACCTAGGAGATCTCTTTTATCTCCCCTTCCCTGAGAGATCCATAGATTTCCCCTTAGGCCCTCCTTGTTACCTAGCCTCTCTGGGTCTTTGCATTAATAGCATGGTTATTCTTTGCTTTACAGCTAATATTTTAATGTGCTTTGATTTTTATGTAATTTCTTGTTCTAAAATTTTCAAAGTCATTTGCTTTATATAATGGCCATGGTTTTGGTTTTGTCATTTTTTCCTTCATATACAGATAGTCTTATTTTGTTCAGTATCATTTATTGAGAATGAACAGAAAATGTTTAAAGGTATAATATCCCTCAAATTACCTAAATGGAGTTAAATGACAATGACAGATGACAAATGATAAGAGGTATCCAAGAGACTCAGTGGTCCCCAAGACAAATAGGACAGGATATATATTGAGACAAACTAGTCAGAGATCAAAGCTAGAAAGAGGATTCTAATGGCAACAAGAGACTCATTACATGCAAGTGATTCTCATAGATATGTAATCAACTGTAATCTACACAGAATAATCATTTTGATTAAATCAATAACTAATTTTCAAATAATGATGTAATAGCTACAATTTCTTTTATCTCTGGCTAAGAATCAGTGACTAAGTTATCTACTCACCTTCACACACAAATAAACATACATGTCACACAGTGTATGAAGGAATAAAACAAGAAATTTAGCAACAATAATGAGATTCCTAAGAGATGGGAACTTAATTTGGTAAAGCCTCTGATAACTCAGCTCAAGTCTAGAGAGAATTTTTAGACTCCGAGAATGGAGGTGGTGTGAGCATAGTCTGCTGTGTCCCCACATTGAGTTATGAGAGCTGGAAATCCATGTACAGTCCACAAAAGGCTTGGAGTTAAGAAGTAGGAGTTGCTGCCCGAACATTCTGCTTCTTCTCACAGTCTTTTTAGAAACCTCTGCTGGAATCTAATGGAAATTAACAAAAGAACTCCCCGTATGTGCAAATATTTGGCCATTAGAAAAATATTTCTAAAGTTGTACAATATTTTAAACTGAATAAAATTATCAAAAAATTTAATGCAGCAAAATTGGTTTCTAGTACCAGACACAAAATGATAGCATTAGAGAAAACCATAACCAATCACCATGCAGAGCTGTGGAGCACCGTCCTGATGGATATATCTGCAAAACTCTTCTGAACCTAAAGCTCAGGGACCACTGTGGAAGAGGTGGGTAGAAAGATTGTAAGAACTAGAACAGTAGTTCTCAACTAGGGGTTGCACATCAGATATCCTTCATATCAGATATTTATATTATGTTTCATTATAGTAGCAAAATTACAGTTATGAAATATCAATGTAACAATTTTGTGGTTCAAGTCACCACAACATGAGAAACTGTATTAAAGTGCTGCAGAATCAGGAAACTTGAAAACCACTGAGCTAGAGGTTCAGGGAGTCTGCTCTGAGCTTTTATCTCAAAGGAACATGAGAAATTAAACTAATACAGTCTCCTCTACATGTCTATCCAAACATAAGTTATCAAGGATACCAATAATAGATATGCCAGACTAGATGGGAGAAGCTCACGGAGCTTCAACGTTACATGAAGAACTACTGGAAACTAAAGATGATTGAGACTGACAGGAATAATCTTCTCCAGGGAAGAATACAACAATATTTTTGTTCAATACCCACTGGTCAGCTCTGAGGCACATGAAGGCATGGTTCAGTTTGAGCAGATTATCTTTGGGAAGCTATCTATCTATCTATATACATACATGTATATACACATATGGGTACATGGGATAGCAAGGTGACTCATACCTCCAACCCTAGTCTTATGGAATCTGATACAAGAGGATTTCCATGAGTTCAAGGCCAATTTGGACTACATGGAAAGATATTTTGTCAACAGGCCAAAAAACAGGAGGAAAACAAATAAGAAAATACTCTAGCCTTAGATCATTTTTATAGCATTTTATAACAAACTCCTATGAACTAAGAAATAACAAAAATTCTACGTGAATGTTTCCAAAATCAAAATTAAAACTAGGAGTGTGGGGACCACAGGGAACTGATTTTTTTGAGACCATATTGCATTAAAACTAAAACCAACAGTTGCTTTTCCAAGAGAAACACAGACCAGTATTCTTATTAACATAGATGCAAAGTTATATATAACTTTTTATTATATTGGATTTAACAAAGTGTAAAAAGCATAATATATCATTATGAAATTCTGTATACATAAGACACCCATGGTTGCATAACATTTGAATATAAATCAACATTTTCACCACTTTAACAGACTCAAATAAAACCAAGGTGATCTTAATACATGCATGATTTCAAACTTAACAAATACAAGACTATTCTCGATGAAAAAGAAAACTAGATCTTCTAGAAATTTTGAATGCAAAGGGAGTTATTATTCCACTAAAGATTAAATATAAGAAGGTAAATATAAAAGTCTCACAGCTCATCTCAAACTTGATGGTGAATGACTGTTTTTTTTTTCCTGTTTTGAAATTACAGCATGATTACAACATTTCTCCCTTCCCCTTCCTCCTTCAAACACTCTCATATATACTTCTCCACTCTCCTTCAATTCATGGCTTCTGTTTTCATTAATTGTTATTGCATATATATATACATATATATATATATGTATATATATATATATATATGTACATACATATGTTCATTCCTAAACATAACCTTCTCGGTCCATATAATGTTACTTGTACGTGTTTTCGGGGCTGACAACCAACCTTTCCTCTCTTCCCTGGAGAAGACCACCTCTCCTGTTCCCAGCGTTCTTCAGTTGACTCTAATTCTTCAATACTTTGAGGCCTTATGGGATTTTCCTAGTCCAGCTTGGAATGTCTATTGGTGTCATCCTTTTTATAGTTACTTTTTGGCAATCCTGGTGATGATACGTTGTGGATGTAGCTTCTGATGTTACTAGGAGGCACAGCCTCACACACAATTCCTTGATCCTCTGGCTCTTACAATCTCTCCTCCTGCTCTTCTATAATGTTCTTTCGGTCTTAGATCTCTCTAAGTGTTTTGTAGATGTATCCATTGGGACTGGGATACACAGATCTCTGTATTAACAAGCTGTGTTTTCTGTCTGTTGGAAAGAGACTTTTCCTTGATGAAGGGTGAAGGCTATACTTATCTGTGGGGTATAAAGGTAAATTTTATAGGTTGTCATTAGGGATGACGCTGGTTTGGTAAATTAGTAGTTGTAGATTTCCCTCCAATAACCATTGCCTCACTAGCACTGTGTAGTTAGCTAGGCTTCCAATACCAGATATCGTATCTCTCTTATTGAGTAGGACCTAAGTCCAACTAGAGAGCTGTTGTTTACTTCCAAGCTATGGGTGCCACTACTATTCCAATAGAGTTTTGTGTCATGCCGAACATGAATGTGGATCATAGGCACCATAACTGGGTAGGACCATTCATTGGTTTTCTCACTTCTTCAGAATCTTACATAACACCTTCTGGTACCATGAAAGCTAGTCCTCAGGGAGGGGCCATTCAGGCCAGTTCCAACTTAGTAGTTTCCAGGCTCTGTGTTAGAAGCAATTGGAACTAACCTTCCATCTCTGGTTGGAGTGGACGGGTGAGCAACCAGAGGCAATAGCTATGGCTGTAGGCTGTATTCTTTGGGTGACTCTTGAACAGCCCTGGCCAACAACTCAAAAAAGGGCTTCTCATGTCTGGGATTGGGGTTTTTGTTAGATGACCTTTGCCTCTTGCAGGGAGCACTGTCAGGCAAGAAGAAAATAGTTCATCAAAGCTATATATGTCTTTTTATACACAGAATTATATATATTATGGAATTTTTAATGTAAACAGCTAATAATATGGATCTTTTGGGTTTTTACTACATACTTGTTATTTTACCCTCCTCTCACTTTCGTCTGTATTTACCTTCTTCCCCATCCCCAAAGAGATCTCCTTGATGGTAAAATCTAATATAATAAAAATATTTACTTTTAACATTTTATTTTATATAGAAGACAAAATTTTAGCCAGTATGATTGTCCAAAAAAATCAAGTTGATTTTTATCTAGATTGTAAACAAAAATAATTTTCATTTTATAGATACTGTCACTTATTTAGAACCCTGTGCATTAACTCACTTGTAAGATATGGTTTTAGGGAATGTAACCTGCAGAAGACTAAACTCCAAGGCTCCACTAGGCTTCCCTGGGAACACAGAACTGGAATTTGAAATAAAATAATATCAATTATGACATACTTAATCAAGAACTTCACAGCAGGTTTGTAGCTATTAGGCACAGAAAAGTATAAAACAGTTGAGAGAAATGTTAAAGGACATACATAAGTACAAATTATATTATATTACTTTTTTGGATCCCAAAGCATCGGTTTTCCCCATGCTCTTCTATCTTCTCAATGAAGTTCTGAACTCTGTGAATTTTGATCTCCCCTCCTTGAATTGTAGGTAAAATAAAGTGAACTCTGCTAAGGTAAAAAGGGAAGTGGAAATGAAATACCCTTGCTGAGTTAGGATCTATGCACCTGCAGCATGAACAGAGAAGTGAAGACTCTGAGGTGTTCATGCAGGGCTAAAAGGAGAGGAGAAACTGATCTAGCTGTCTGAGGTATAAATATGGTAGAGGCTCCTGAAGGTTTGATCACTCTTGCTGGATGTAAAGCTATCCTTACAGGTTTCACAGGGAAGTAAAGTCCCTGTGAGTGAGAAAGAGGAAAACCTATGTAGCCTGACAGAAAACCTTCAAGAGATTATTTTTGTCTCTCTAGTGATGCATGCAGATTGAGTAGGAATCTTTCCAATGTTCCCTAAAGCCAGGATTAGGCTGTGCCCACTTCTGCATTCAATGGTAGCTCATTTTCTATCCTGTCTCACTTGTAAAGGACTGTCTGCTAGTGTCACCAGGGTGAAATCTCTCTTAAGTAAAGCATTGGTGCACCTCCACTGCCTCCGAGTTCTTCCATCTGCTCTAATTCAACTCTATTTTGAGCTCTTGAGTCATATGACTTAAATCCACATAAGTGTTGATTGTACATGATTGCCTTTATTGATTCCTCCTTGGACTAAACTTATTTCTGAGCCTCCATCCAACTTTAGCAAGATTTCTCTCCATTTTTTTTTTATTTCTCTTCTCATCCACTTCCTCTTGGCCTTAATACTAAACTCTCCCCTCTTCTTTTTTAATGCTGTGTCTACAAGGATATTGTGGAGTTGGTTTATGTTATGATTAGCCCAGAACTGGATCTTCTTAAGTTCTAAAATGTCTGAATCCATGTACAATTACTGTGTCTCTCTCACATCATGTCTGCTTCTGGAATAACCGACACCTCAGGATTTGAAATTGTGACAATGTTAGTTTTTGCCACTGTGACAAATGTGCAAGAAGACTGATTCATTTTGTAGCACTTAGCCTTCTGTGGTTATTTATCATGTCAACTCCTTCTTAAGGGAGCTGCTACAACAGGATTTACCTTGTTCCATGGGTTTGGAGAGTCCAGAGTTGGATTGTTGCTTTGCTGTGGTGCTAAGGTAAGGCAGGACATCATGGAAGTAGAAGTATGTGGCAAAGGATTATTCCCTTATGGTCAATGGCTGGAAAACAGAGTCAGACAGACCGATGGGGCCAGGAACAAGCTACTGCTTTCCAGGCTATACCCTGGGGCCCACTTCCTCCTCCAACAACACCCCTCTTCCCATGTTGCACTTATGAATCTATCAGGGGGTTATTTTGTTAATTTGCCAGAGCCCTTAGGATGCTATCATTTCCACAGTTCACATTCGCTGATCACTGAGCACCAAACATATGAGCCTCAGGAGAGCATCTTGTCTTCAGATTTAAAATGACCTGATTTGGGGTTATTTCTATTTGATTCAAGAGCTACCCATTCTTTGTTCAGCCTTTATATATATTCCCATTTCTGACATTCATTGTGGTGGCCCCCTCTGATTTCTATTACTCTCTTATCCTATTCAAAGATTCACATTTATGTAACCAGCCTTTTAAGTATCTCCCAGCCACACTAGATGAGAAACTTTTGGGTGGATCCCAGATCCCTTTGATCCTCAATCTATCTGTAGACCACATTTCCTGTATCTTATGACTGAGCTTTCTAAAATCATTTCTCTTGCCATATGCTTATTAAAGGAGATTGCAGGAAATGAAACTATCTTATCTTTTTGTTCTTCAGAGAACCCTATATATGAGAGATGTTCAATAAAGTGAGCAACAGACCAAGGTAATTTAAAGCCACTCTTCTTTAGTACAACTGTGAGAAATACCTCCTCCCCCACTGAAATAGTCTCTGGCTTCTACTTGCCTTCTTCTATTTTTGGAGTTACACATTTGAGCCCTCCAAGTCATCATCTCTACCTATGTTTTTTCTTTGTCAGATACCTAGAGTGCAATAATCTGTACTAAGCACTCTAGAACACAACCTTAAACAGTTTGTCACGTTATTTTTTTCTTCCATACTATTCAGGAGGGTTGTAATATGGCTTTCTACATTTATTAATACTAGTTAGAACATCCAGACAGTGCTTAGTAACTATAGTCTGCTTTTTATAAATGTATACAGTTATGACTTACATTTAAATTAGCATAATAATGCCCCAATATTTGCAAAGCATTGCTTCAGGTCTTGTGTTAGTATGAGCACACACTTTGAAATGTCTAGGAAGGATTCCAGTGCCAAAAGAGATGATGTATAAATTTGCCCCCAAAGGGTTTTATCATTAAGGAAATCATAGCTACCACTGGGAGTTAATCTGTCTATCAGTTGGAGAGTGCTGCCTTGCCCAACACTCGTGAATAAAGAGGACTTATGGAAAACAAATGCTACTGTACTGTAATTTAGGGAGACCAGGATACTGTTTAGGTCAATTTCCATCCTTCTAGCTCAGAAGAGATCTCTCAATCAACCACTACTGATGGTTGGGCTTGAAGCAATCACGTATGATGCTCAAAGAGTATTTAGAAAAGAATGGTATTTTCTAAAACCAGTCATAAGAAGCCTTTCTCAAACTTTTAGTAGGAGGCTACTTCTTAGAAATGTTGAGATTTGTGTGCTACTCACCTTGTGAACTTGAGCAAATCTGTTAATGGCATTGGTCTTGCATTGTTGATCTATGATAAGACAGAAGCTGTAAACTTCATGTCCAAACATGCACAGTGTTCTGCTTCTCCCTCTTCTCTTTTTTAGATAAAAGATATAATCTATATTAGAGAAATAAATTTTTTGCTGTTTCCGAGAATCATTAAAAAATAATTTCTGTGGTGAAATAATTGAGTACATAGGATAGTTCTGAAAGATCAGAAGTATCTGTGCCTGTATTACTGACTTTTTTCCCTGTTACAAAATACAAAACTGAATAATTTAAGGCAGGAAGGACTTATTTGACTCAGTTTCTGAGGGCATCAGTCCTCGAAGATGGGGAAAACATGGAGGTGGAACTTATTGAACAGTCTCACTCAGTGCATCATAGTGAAGCAAGAAGAGGACTTGGTGCTGGGAATGAGGGACAGGTTACAACCTTCACAGGACTTCTCTGAGTGATCTACCTCCCCTTACTAGAAGCCTCTTCCCCAGAGTTCCACAGACTGTCAAAACAGCTCCATGAGATGGAAACAAGCAAACAAACTCTGAGTCTGCTGAGGACCTCTCGTGTTTAGTGATAAATATGTCCATGTTTCACTGTCATAGAGGAACTGGTAGCTGAGGCTGATATGGTGAGCTGAGATGAGCAAAGGTGTAATTTGGGGAAGATCACCTTCTCTTGGATCTGTTACAGAAAGCATATACATACAATTTCTGCTTAAAATATATTTTATTATTTGAAAATGGATGAGCTATGACCAGAAAATTCACACTATAGATGTCTAAATATCAAAGTTAAAGAGTGAAGTATACTGCTTAGAGGAAATTTAATCAGTTAATGGTCATACATCTGTTTCCTGGGGAAATGTGAGTTATTGTATAGGGATAGTCTAACATCTAGAACTATTACTAAAGTTGCAAGAGAACCATATCATTAACAAATAGGAACTTTAAAATTTATGTTTCCTTTAAAAGTTTCTACTGAGTTAAGAATTAATGGACAATTAGTAGATAGTAGGAATCATGAAAAAGTAATGATAATTTAATGGTTTTGAAAACTGTCATTCCGATTTTCCTGTCATCCCATATTTTGAGTGTACTGTTAATATCACATATCTTTTGAGCCTCATTGTCCTAGCTCATGTAACAGGACAAAGGACAGTTACAAAGTAAACTAAAAAGTATGTATTTGCATATGTGAGTGCACGCCCGTGTGTGTGTGTGTGTGTGTGTGTGTGTGTGTGTGTGTGTGTATGTGTGTGTGTGTACATGTGTGAATTATAAGGTTCTGTACATTTAGTACTTAGTGTTGTATGATAATACTGTGTTCTACCGATCTACTTTAATAATATATTTTTTTTCAGTTTTTGTACTTTCTGTGATGCTGCTAATGGCTGGTAACATAGCTTGCTATTGGAATGCTTGCCTTGAACATGTGAGGGGCTAGATTCAATTCCCAATATCAGAAAAATAATTGCTAAAGAATGTTATTAGTCATATCTCTTCAGGCATATATGAGTTCATACAATATATATTAAGAAGCAGAATTAATTGTGAGCTCATAGGTATGCTTATCTGGACTTATGTGATGGTACAAATTCACACATCCAGTAGCAATAGGTTGCTTAGCCCCAAAGTGCCATATTCTTTCTTTTCATGCTATTTCTTTTAGGTTTTGATATTATAATATAATCAATTCATTTCTCCCTTCAATTTCTTTCCTCTAAACTCTCTTATATATCCCTCCTTGATCCTCAAATTCATGGCCTCTTTTTTTATTAACTATTTACATATATATTATATACATGATAAATGTATATATATATATTTATATTCATAAATACAATAGTAAATCCTGCTCAGTGTGTGTAATGCTACTTGTATATTTTCAGGGGTGACCAAGTGCATGCATTCCTGTGATGGGCACATTGGTTTGTTACATATACTTACGAATTTTTAGTATTTTCAGACTGATTCTAAATAAAGTTTTGCTAATAAAACAGATAAAATATTACCATATTAATTTATAGTGAACTAATAATTGATACCATTACATATTTAATGTTTTCCCTTTTCTATAGAGTTCTCATTTTTATAGTTGGCTTTGTTTCTGATTTTATATATATTTGGCATATTCTAGGCCTTAGACATTTTTTGAGTTTATAAAGATTATATTTTAATTCTTTCCACACTTAAATTGTTTTTGCACTGTCTTTAAAATGCATGTGAGGGGCTGCAGAGATGGCTCAGAAGTTAAAAGCACTGCCTGTTCTTGGTGAGGACCTGATTTCAGTTCCCAGCACCCCATGTTTCTGAGCTCACAACCAACTGTAACTTCAGTGCCAGAATGTCTGATGTTCTTGTCTGGCCTGCATGGGTACCCTCACATACATGACATAGAATCCCACAGACAAAACACATACACACAAAGAAAATAAAAGTAAGCTTTAAAAAGCAAATTTGATTAATAGAAGGTTTTGTTGATAATACAGTACAATGTTAACATTTTTCTTGTTGGTTAATTTTTTCTTTTTACGTGAGAAATCTCGTGTGTCTTTCTACATTTGTCGCTTTGACCTTCCAATTTAAACACAAATCCACAGAAAATAAGTTTTCGTACAGAGTGCTAGAAAGTATTTTTTAGCGGCACAGTTAATTTTTCTAGTATTATTTATTTACTGATTCTTTCCTGACTGTTCCAGATTTCCCTCGCCTTTTGATTATATATATATATATATATATATATATATATATATATATACATATATATATGTGTGTGTGTGTGTGTGTGTGTGTGTGTGTGTGTGTGTGTGTATTTCTGTGCCTATGTATTACTGCCCCAGAGTCTTATCACATTTTGTCTATACGGGTTTGCATATGTGTATGTGTGGGATAGGGACGATCTCATGTTGGTACTTGTGGGCTTTTGTGTACCTGTGCTCTTCTGCATGTAGAGGCCTGGAGTCATTATCAGGTTTTCTTCTGTCAGTCACTTTCTACCTTAGTATTTAAGACATGGTCTCCCAGGAAGTCTGCGAATTGCTGGTTTAAGGTTAGGTTGTCCAGCCAGCCTCCAGGATCTGCCTGTCTTTTCCTGGTCACAGCTGAGATTACAGATCCACACAGGTGTTTGTGGTTTCTTCCATGGGTTCCAGGTATTATAACTCAAATCCTCTTGTTTGTGTCAATAATATCTCACCCACTGAGTCATCTCCCTAGCCCCCAAATAGCATATCCTTAAGTCTAGCTCTGCAGGAAACAGGTTGTCTCCCTTCTATCCTGCCTGCGTAAACTGGAAATTTTTGGTATTCATCTTTTCATGTAAGTTTTATTTTTTAATTTAATTTTTTAAAACCAATTCACAAGAGCATACACATTATCTGTATTAACAGGACACTGTGTGATATTTCAATATCTTCATTTATTTTGAAATGTTTACGTTAGATCTCTTTTCTAATTTTTTCTATACTTTGCTAATAATGTAAGCATGCAAAACTCTTTTAGCTTTTTGAAACATAATGTTTATTATCAGCACTGATTACACCCCACATGCAGCAGCAGAGCTTAGAGCTAACTTGTGCGTGTGAGCATTTGTCAAGCTTCCTACTACTGTGACTTTGAGATTTCACTGACTCCATAAACTTATATTTGAATGTGAGTAAAATATGGAAATGTAAATCTTTCTACCCATGAATATATTATGCTTCTCCATTTGTTCAGATTTCTGCTGTTGCTTCTACCAGTGAAAAATCATCACTTGTTGTATGTTTCAAGACAGCGCTCTGTCTCCTGTGAGATGCATCCCTTCTAACTTGAATAGTGTGTATTATTGCTAAATTGGTAGGTTTGAAAAATTAATTCTTTGGGTAAGAGTCACTACATGCCTAATCTACCTGTTCTGGTTTGGAATGCAAATTCAAATTACATTTGTGAGAAGCATGGCTCATTTTCAAGTGTATTTTTATGAAGCTAAAAATAAAAATCTCCGTAATATTTTTGAGTATTATTTCTAAACTTTTTAAATGATTTATTAGCTATGACAATTGATATAATAATATATTTTTCTATGTGTAGTGTTGTCACCTAGAGATGCAGCTGAATAAAGTGTATTCATGTCACTCTAGCAGTGTTTATAATCTCTCTTATAAATTCAGCATTCGAGTTTTTGAGTTTGTTATGTATTTAGTTATACACTTTCTAGACAATTCTAAGTGTTCCCTGATAAGCTGAATGCCTTACCTTCTTCTGTGATGTTTTGCATATCTGCCTTAATTACAAATGGTTTTATAGCAGGGTTATTTTGTTTTTCTAATTTTAAACAAAATATCTTAATGAAATCTTTATTTAATGTAACAAATATATGGTTGTGAGTGTGTGTGTGTGTGTGTGTGTGTGTGTGTGTGTGTGTGTTATAGCATGTCTGCATTATGCTAAAGCATGTCTGTGTGACCCCTGTGCTGGACCTTACTGCATAGTGTGTCTACTACTGCTCATATCAGAGTAGTATTCTTCCTTCCCACTGTGTGTTCCTGTCACTGTCATGCTCTCATTTACACATTTCACCTAAATTCTCCATGGCTTCTTTTTCTCTTGTCTCCCATTTTTCTGATTGAATTTTTTTTTGTCATGCAGAAAGGACACAGTGAAAAATAGAAACAGGGAAACCTGTGCACAAAATCATGAAGAAGTGAATGTCCTGTCAAATTGATGGTGCATACAAGTTGGTTACATATGAAGCTGCTATTCGATGACCACAGCAGAGGCTTTGGGAGTTGATGAGAATAATATACCCTTAAATGAAAATCCAGAGT
>CABHPP010128865.1:17723-42252 GCA_902168425.1 Peromyscus attwateri | reverse complement strand
TATTGTAAAATAAAAAAAAAAAATGAATGTGCAAATACCTGTGGTCGGACATAGAGTCCTTTGCATATATGCCCAGGAGTAGTATAGCTGGGCCATGTAATAGCCATATTTTTAATTTTTTGAGGAAATGCCACCCTGGTTTCCATAGCATTTGCCTCTGCTTCCTGAGTGCTGGGATTACAGATGTGTGTTGCCACTTCCCCTAGGCATTCACTCTAGAAGCAGGAAGACTTACGCCCTCTGAAAACTGTTATATGAAGGTTCATTACATCTTTATTCATGACGGCTTCAAAATGAAAATAACCTAAATATCTTTCAACAGATGACTGGGTAAAACAGCTTGTAATAATTCATAAGTGCAACATTATTCAGCAATAATAAAGGTGAAATAGCAATTGAGTGAATTTCAGTGGTGTTATGCTGAGTGAAAAAAAGTCCAATTTCAAAATGTCTATAATTCCTTTACATAACATTGTCTACATGACAAACTTATACAGATGGAGCACAAACACTTATTTCCAGGGGTCAAGGAGGTTTTTAATAATATGGGCAGTAAGAGATAGTTTGAGAGGTTGAAATACTTCTGTGTGCTGATTCTGATGATGTCTGCATGAACTGAAACCTGATAAAATTGAATAAAATTATACAACAGGAAAAAAAAACCAGTGATGCGTACAAGTAAAAGGTGGTTAGATCTAAAACAGGCTTGTCATTTAACTAATAATGTTGTGCCCATGTCCATGATTGGATAAACTTGTGGCTACATGAAATGTTGTCATTGAGGAAATCTGGGTAAATGGACTTCTATTTTTAAATATTTTAATTGTGTCATTTTAAGTTATTTAAACAGACATAGTTTAAAGAGTTAACAAAAATGTCACTCACATGCATTTTTAATTTACTTAATGTCTACTGGGATTGCACACTTTTGGATCATGAGCTAGATTTGTGGGCTAACAAAATGTTGACCCACACTATTTTCAATCCACCTTTTTTTTGGTTTTTCAAGACAGGGTTCTCTGTGTAGTTTTGGTTCCTGTCCTGGATCTCGCTCTGTAGACCAGGCTGGCCTCGAACCCACAGAGATCAGCCTGGCTCTGCCTCCCGAGTGCTGGGATTAAAGGTGTGCGCCACCACCGCCCAGCTCAATCCACTTTTTGGCTATACCTATAGGGTGTGAAAAACTAAAATATGGTGGGCTTGGATTTTAGACTCTATGGGTTGGAACTGGGGATATATAATCTTTTTTTTTTTTTTTTTTTTTTTTGGTTTTTCGAGACAGGGTTTCTCTGTGTAGCTTTTGCGCCTTTCCTGGAACTCGCTTGGGAGACCAGGCTGGTCTCGAACCCACAGAGATCCGCCTGCCTCTGCCTCCCGAGTGCTGGGATTAAAGGCGTGCGCCACCACCGCCCGGCTAGGGATATATAATCTTAAGAAGTTGATTAAACATGGAAAGGGCACTTGTGAAAGAGAAATAGGAGAAAGCAATGGAGGGTGGACATAGTGAAAATAAGCGATATATTTAAACAAAAACAGCATTATGAAACCCATTGCTTTGTTCAATAAGTATACACTGACAAAACATTTCTTAAATTCTGACACAGCTTTAACAGATCCACATGGTAAATGAAATTCTCAGGCCTTGCCAAGTACTGACAGGAATTGAAATGACTGCTAAGGCTGTGATTTTTTTTTTTTAAGAGATCTGGTCCCTTATGAAACAAACATGTATAAGGTAAACTATTTTTCAAGTCAATCAGTAGGTAGAATAGTCAAAATCAGGTCTCTTAGGAGATAGAAACATACATTCCATCTGTGTCTTTTAGTCGTCATGGAGACAGGCACAACAAAGCAATAGCAAAGCTGGTCTCCTAAGGATGTCTGCTGACGGTATACCTAGATAAGACCAGAAAGACCTGGTGGAGATCTCAATTAAATGGGTATGTATATAAAGTGGGTCATTTAGAAACCAGGGATTCTGATTTTATAGCCCCAATGGTTTAGAGTTGGCTAATTTCCCTGGCTCAGTCTAGTCCTCCTCCTCAGATCTGGTGGTGTCCACATTCTAATTCATGTCCACCCTTAATAACAAGTGATTTTCCCCTTTTAAATGATCAAGTTATTGACAATTGTCTTCCTTCTGTTTATCACCAGTACTAATGTTAGTTAATGTTTAATTACTCATCTATATTACTAACTAAACTCTTAAATCTCTAAACTATTCATTTCCTGCCTTCACATTGGTACTTCACTAAAACTTAAGATACACAGTAAATTGTATTCTTTGCCTAATAAATTAATAATTCTAGAAGGATTCCAGTATGAAATTCAGATTCCCATAGTATCATGGCACTTGAGTTTCTTTCTAGCCATGTCTTTAACCCTCATCAGTACACACAGAAGACCATAGGCATACTCAGAGAATCGCTTATATAGACAGAAATAAATATTGATCTGTGTGTGTCTATTATTACTCAAATTCAAATCAGAAATTAAGATCTGTGTGGTGATTTCTCTAAGCTAATTTTCACAAAGACATGCATTTTAAAGTATCATTTAATTTTTAATCTGACAGGAGATTGAAGTAGTCTGGCCTAGATTTTCTTTCTTCCACTTCCCTGGTAACCAAATCATTTTCTGTGATTTCAAGACTTGATTTTGAGCAAACAATCAACTAAGAAACAATAGTGAGTTGGGTATCTCGTGGGTGAGAATGCTAAGACAAAAACACATGTAACATTCAATTCTATTTGCGACTCTGACTGGGTTCAAATTTCTATTTCCTCAGATTCCTTCGATACATCAACTCCTCTCCTCTGCCCCGCTTCCAATTCGGCGATGGAAGAGTCAGCGTCTAAGTTGACAGAAGCCATTCAGGAGCCTACGGTTGTACTGAAAGATGAGCTCAAAAATAGCAATCTGTCCAAGCCGTTAGAGAAGTCAAAGTCCTGCAAGAGAGTTGAGTGGTCAAGTGACACTGTTGACAATGAGCACTTGGGCCGTCGCTCATCCAAATGCTGTGTTTATGAGAAGCCACGTGCCTTTGGTGAGAGCTCATCAGAAAGTGAAAATGAAGACAATGACAATGGTGGTGTACTCTGTGGCCAGGGTCATCAAAAGGGAAGACGCCGTGTTCTTTCAAGTACTGTTGCTAGTACTTCATCTCCCAAGCCTAAAGATCCATCTGAGTCCCTTCCTTCCCCCCATTAATGGCTAAGCCTCATTTTGCTTCTCCTATCCCTGAACTAGACTGAACCACAGTATGTCCATGTTGCTACTCAGGGATTAAATGCTGTTTGACTCTTTTGTGCACGTGTGTGTGTGTGTGTGTGTGTGTGTGTAGTATGTTTAATCTTTGCCCAATGGGAAAAAAAGTAATAATGAAGGAAGGCAGAGGGTGAAACATGGATCATACAGAGTATTTGTAAGCCCTGGTATGGCATAGTTGCTTGTTAACCATACAGGAATCTAGGTTCTCCAAGACACATCTGCTTACTTTTTTTGCCCTCAGATACCTGGACTATCTGTACCTATCTCCTCCTGGTTAGCCCATGGTCATCACATCAAACTCCACAATTTCTCCAAGTCATCACCTTGTCCACACTATATTACTTACTTTCCTCATAGTTGTGTCAAAATAACTGACAAGAAGCAATTGAAGGAGATCATTTTGGCTGACAATTCTAGGGAATACATTCCATCATAGCAGGGAAAACATGGCAACAGAAATGGAAGAAACAGCTGGGTGGTGGTGGGACACACCTTTAATCCTAGCACTTAGGAGGCAGAGGCAGGGGATTTCTGTGAGTTCAAGGCCAGTCTCGTCTACAAAGCGAGTTCCAGGACAGCAGACAGCTAGGTCTATGCAGTGAAACCTTGTCTCCAAAAACAAAAACCAAAAAACAAAAAACAAAACAAAACAAAAAAAACAAGAAATGGATGAAACAGGAAACTATCTGGTCACAATGCATCTGCATTTACGAAGCAACAGGAGATGAACTGTGATACTCAGTTTGCTTTCTCTTTTTCATTCAGCCAAGCAGTTAGAATAGGCTTCCCATCTCCATTAACCAAATCAATTAAATCCTCACAGACATGGCCAGAGATTTGTCCTCTCAATGCTTCTAGATCCTGTCATATTAGAAATCAATATGGACTATCACAAGTCCATCCCTTGTCAACTTGACACACAAATATGTTACTTAAAGATATGATTAGTATGTGTTTATGAGTTTTTCCTTCATGTGTGCCTGTGCACCACGCTCATGCAGTGCCCATGTGGGCCAGAAAAGGACATCAGATTTCCTAGAACTGCAGTTACAGACGGTTGTGAACTGCCATTTGGATGCTAGGAATCGAACCTGGGTCCTCTAGAAGAGAAGCTAGTGCTTTTAACCAGTGAGCCATCTTTTAAGCCCTCCAAACATTACTTTTAAGTAATATCCTTTTACCCTCTGTTCCCCTAAGCTCCTGGCTGTCTCTCATATAAAATGCATTCAGTGTCACTTCAAAAGTTCTCATACTCTTCAGCAGTTCCAACGTTATTTTAAAATTCCAAGTCCATGTCTCATTTGAGATGCAAGGCAATTTCTTAACTATAACTTTCTATTAAAAAGGGAGGGAGCAATAAGATGTCTCAGTGAGTAAAGGCAATTGCTGCCATACCTGACAGTCTGAGTTTGATCCTGCAAACCACATGGTGGAAGGAGAGAACTGACTCTTGATTTCTGCAAGTTTTCCTCCAACTTCCACAAACAGTGTGTGTGTGTGTGTGTGTGTGTGTGTGTGTGTGTGTGTGTGTACATGTACATACACAAAAACGAAACAAAACAAATAAATGTAAATTGAAACCAAATAAAATAAAAATGGGTTACTTCAGAAATACAGTGCCATAGAACAAACGTTCCTATTTCAAAGGGAAGAATGGGAACATAGCAAGGAATGATGGCACCAAACCAAGACAGAAACTCAGTAGGGCAGACACCAAATCCTGCAGCTCTGTGTTGGCTAGCTGGGGCTCACGATGAAATCATGTGCGTGAGAAAGGACTTACTTAGGTAGTCCCACTCCTCTGCCTCTGCTTCTAAAAGCACACACAGCTTCTCTGTTGAGCCAGAGTCATTCTATGTCTGCAGCTTTCCTTGGTACCTATCCCATGGTTTTGACATCTCCAACATCCTGGGCTCTCCATTGTCACACACGTTTAACATTCACAGCTTCATACAATGGCCTCACATCACCTTCTTCGGGACTCCAACCCTTTCACACATTGTCTGGCCTCAGCAGCTTTCTGGAATCATGGTGCAAGACTCCATGACCCCCTCAGAGTTTCCATCTGTCATATACACCAAACCAGAACCACACGGCCAACACTGCCAGGTTTAGCTGCCATCTCTAGATTCAGCCTGGACCCTAGGAGCTCCAGTCACATCAGCCCCTGTGTACTTATCTTAGGGCAGCACTTTCCCAAGGAGGAACTGTTTCAAGCAGGGAATTCTTTCACTAGCATTCTCAGTTTAGGTGCTGCCTATACACATGAATTCTCAGTTTTGTAAGTCAGAGCCTCTGATGGGTGGGTTCTTGATGATAGGGCATCTTATTATACCAACGCAGAAGAAGAGGTTTCTCTTTGACATAAAGCCTCTTTTTGAGCATCTGTGACTTTAAACATGTTCAATAAAGGACTTTTCCTTGATAATCCACATTTCTTCTATCTTTGTGGACCACTTATAGTGGTATTTTATTTGTGCTGAAATGTGATTTTATTTGTATGTTAATAAATAAAGTTGTCTAGGGGTCAGAGCTATTAGCAAGCCATAGCGAAAGCCAGGGCGGTGGTGGTGCACACCTTTAATCCCAGCACTTGGTAGGCAGAGCTAGGTAGATCTCTGTGTGCTCAAGGATACAGCCAGCATTGGAGACACACACCTTTAATCTCAATACCAACCATAGAAGACCTGGAGTGACCTACAGACAGGCAGTGACGAGACGGTCATGTGGTTGGGTTTACAACCAATGAGAAGGCAGAACAGGAAGTCTTTATAAGACAAACACACAGGAAGTAGCTCTCTTTCGGAGAGGTCTCTTGGCTGAAGAAGCTAGCTGCAGCAGGCGGGTAAGGCTCTTAGCTCTGACCTCTTGGGCTTTTATCTTTACATTGGCTCTGTGTTTCTTATTTAATAAGACGGTTGGTTACATCTACAACCACTTGTGGTGTTTTTTGTTTTGTTTTGTTTTTGGTGGAGACCTTAATAAGAGTAATGAGCAATAACCATTCTATGCTGTTCTGTCTTGGTATATTTCCTCTGCCAAACAGATTAGTCCAGTATTACTGTATTCAGATTCACTGAACTTCTCAGGGCACGAACAGGATACAGGCAGACTAATGGCAGGAACTTCACACAAATGGCTTCTAGATCCTCTGGTTCTCAATATAGTCTTTGATCCCTTCTGAAGTCTCATGAGCTATGCCTCCACTGTCAGTATTTCTGCTGGACTTCTGGTCTTTGAAACTCCTACCAGAGCAGACCATTAAGGACTGCTTATAGCACTGAGGGATTTTTCTAGTCCAAAGTCCCAAACCCTCCCATGCTCCACGCCGTAAGGTTCATCACAGCAGCAAACCTATTTCTGTATACCAGTTTTCTATATTAGTAATTTTCTTATTGCTGTGACAAAATACCTCACAAGCAGCAATTTAAGGGAGGAAGGTTTGATTATAGCTTTCAGTTTAAATGGATAGATTCCTTCATGACAGGGAAGAGATAGCAGTATGCAGGGAAGGAACAAGAAACCAGCTTGCAATATGGCATCTGCAGTCAGGAAGCAAAGAGAAATGAATACTGATACTCACTTCGCTTCCTGTTTATTCACTTGCAGTTAGAGAGGATCTCATCTCCATTAATCTCATCTAGAAAGTTCTTCACAGATATGCCCAAACATTTGTCTCCAAGGTGAATCTAGATCCTGTCACTTTGACAATCAATGAGTCATCATACTCATTGCATGGGAATGTCAGTTTATTATTTTGAATCGATTGGGACCTTTGTAGTCCTACTTAATTTATCTACTCCACTTTATTCTTGCTTTTATCAAGAGTAAAACTAATATCCTTATAGATGGGGTTTTGTGAAACAATATCTATGTCCATTCTCATTCTGCAGCCCGCTTTCATAGTCAGAACTTAGCAGGGTTAGTACTGCTCTACCTTTTAAGATTTATGAGAATAGATGTTATACTTTCAGATGTCTAACATTTAACTTGTCTCATCATCACTCAAAAAAGATTCTGTAACCTCATACACACTTACAGTTTCACAAATCTATACTGATCTCTCATCTATTAGTCTCCTATATTTATCTCGATTTCCACCCAAACCTGTCCTTTCAACAACACTTTTTGAGCCCTCCTACTTCCTCGTATTTTTGTTCAAATTCTCTGCCAATTTCTTGGCATTCCATGCCACTTATAGACTCAGTTGAAATGTTTGTAAATTTTAGGGAAGAAATGTCAAAGAAGCATCAGGAGATTATTAGAAAATACAATGGTATCTTGAATTCAGCACTGACTCCCGGGATTTATTTGTGAAAACTTATGAATCATTAAAAAAAGCCAAATCCTCATTTCTTTAAATATCTCCTGTGTCATTCTATTTGCACTATAATTCTGAGATTCCAATTTACACTCATGTTATGCCTGCTTCTGTCTCTGATATTCTTACATTTATGTAATACTCCTCTTAAATTTTCCCATTCACCAATTATTTTCAAACATACTTAGTGAACTATTAAATTCATTCATTTAACTTTTTAATACTTTTCTGACATGTAAATTCAGTGTTTTTCCTATTGGTTATATACCTTATTATGTTTTAAATTCTTTGCTGAATTCAAGGTTTGGAATTTATTTCATTGTACATACTAACTATTGTTATCTTATAACTTAGTCTAACAATATTTTATGATCTTTGTGCATTTATTTTTTAATATTTTTATTCTTTTAGAATTTTTATATATGTATCATATTTATATCCATTTCCCTACTGCCCCCTTGTAACTCTCTCAGTGATTCCCCCAACCTATCTCCTTCTCAAATTCATGTCTTCTATTTTATATTTATAATCCACTGAAGCCAATTAGTGCTTCCCATATGTGGGTAGGTTGAGGTTATCTATGGGGCATGGGCAGCCTACCAATGGCCACATCCCCCCAAACCCAAAGAAAAGTGATCTCCTCTGTTGTGGAATATTAGTTAAAATGTGATACATTTATTTATGCTATGGGACATTTGTTTAATGATGCAAAGATGTATTGCATTCTTTTATGTTGCATTTGTTTAACTCTGGGAAGCTGTGTTACTTTGCCTGTCTAAAACACCTGCTTGATCTAATAAAGAACTGAATGGCAGGAGAAAGGATAGGCAGGGTTGGCAGGCAGAGGGAATAAATAGGAGGAGAAAAAGTGAGGATGGAGGGGCAGAAGGAGGAGGAGAGGAGGATGTCAGGGGCCAGCCACTCAGCTACACAGCAAGCCACAGAGTAAGAAGTAAAGAAAGGTATACAGAATAGCAAAAGATAAAAGCCCAGAGGCAAAAGGTAGATGAGATAATTTAAGTTAAGAAAAGCTGGCTAGTAATAATAATCTAAGTTAAGACCAGGCATTTATAAGTAATAATAATTCACCACCCAGCTCTATCTTTGGGAGCTGGGTGGTGGACCCCCAAAGAGTAAAGAGTAAAGAGTAAAAAAGATACAATACTTGTCTCTCTCAGTGCAATCACCAACTGGCAATAGTTCCTGATCAAGAGGGTAGGTCTAGGTGACCCCTCCACCATCAACGCTGAAAATTTGAATGGCTTTATTTTGTGCTGCTCTTTTGCAGGTTACCACATGTTCATGTGGACAATAGTGGCATTTCACAGCACTTTTACCCTTCCTCCAGCTCTTCCTTTTACATACTGTTACCCGAGCCTTGGCAGAAGGATTAATAAAGATTTCCCATATAGTACTGATCATTCATGGTCATTAATTCTTGGCACTTTGACCAATTATGACTGCTGCATTTTGTCAGGTTGTGCATTGCTGCCAAGGCTGGATGTTAGCACTAAGGTGTCTATATCCCATCTACTGAATTACTAGTGTCCCCACTCTTTAATGACCTGTAAAGATAGTGAGTCTCCTAGACTCTGATATAACATGCATTGTATATAGAAGGACTAACCATGGCCAGAGAAATGGCAACAATGTCCAACTGGAAATAAAATCATCATTACACAACAAAGTGATATCCCAAATATATCATCAAGAGAAATCTACTTACTGAGAAAGCCTTAACATGTCAATAGAATATCTCCTCATATGTGAAAATATCAATATAGGAATTCAAGGAAAAGGTAATACGACGTATAAAAAGTTCACTGCTCTCACCCAACAGATTGAGGGATATCAAACTGGAGGCATTACTTACCTCTTAATGATTTTAATAGATCAATAAAACTTGTGAAATTTCAAACAGTTCAATAAAATGAGGAAAATGCAAGATATTAATGAGAAATTAAGCAAAAAGACATTGAAAAACAAAATGTAGACCAATGGAACAAAAGAGAAGGCTGAAATATGAGTGCATGTAACTAAAGCCATCTGTCATTTGGTAAAAGAGGCCAAAGACGTACATTAGAGAAAATGTGGCATCTCTAATAAATGGTGCTAGGGAAACTAGATGTCCACATACAGAAGAATGAAATTAGAGCTGTATCTAGTACCTTGCACAAAGTTTAACAGCAAATGAATCAAAGATCTCAGTGTTAAAGGTAAGTGGTCTAACTACTATATGCTTCAAGATATAGGTGCAGGAAAGAACTTTCTGAGTAGAATTTCGTGTGCCCCAAAAAAGACCCACAACTGACATGCAGGACTTCATAAAAGCAAAAACCTCTGTACAGCAGAGGAAACTATCTATTAAGTGAAGAGAAAGACCACGGAGTGTGGTAAAATCTTTGACAGAAGCTTAGTATCGAAGTGGGGCAAAAAAAAAAAGTAAAGTTTGAAGAGAAAAAGAACAACAGGAAATTTTATGTCAGAGACTAGGCGTGTGCTTAAAAAGATGAGATTAAGGAGAGGCCTAATCTGAATTGGAATAAAGGAAAGGGTGCCTTCAGAGCAAGACCTCACCCAGCTAAGTTTCCAACTCGTGAAAGGAAAAGGTCTAATGAATTTTTTGCTCCTAAAAAGCAACAAGCAGTCAAAGCTGCTGCATATATCATTTGAGGGAGCCAGGGGTTCACCCCTAGCAGGCAATTAAACATGGTAATGCCTTGTCATATATATGGCTCTGGGTTTAGATTCATGAGAATACATAGTAAGGGGGCTGTAGAATCTTCTTCCACGGTTAAAGGAGAACCACTGAGGGCAGGCATGTGGCTGGGGAGTCCCTGGATAGAGGCCACGAGAAGTCATGAAGCTATAAAAGTGAAACCTGGATTGTGTTAGAGACTCTAAAATGTTCAAGGTACCAAAGCCCTCAGATACCTGCCGGGAGAGCTGAACGCAGGGAGTGGAAACAGCCTAAGAGAGAGAAGTTTATTTCAGGCAGCAAAGCTGGAAGGGTAGAGCTGTCTAAGCCCTCTGACATCAGACACAAAGATATAGGATTTACAGTTTCCCCCTATGGATTTCAGTCTTGCTTTGGTCCTGTATTTCCTAACTATGCCCCATTTCCTCCCTTTTGGAATGGTAATGTATTTTCTGTGACATACTATATAGAAGCATGTAATTTGCTATTCGATTTTACAGGGGGGTTACAATTATGAGCTTGCCTTGAGTCTCAGAAGAGATGTTGATCTTTGGATTTTAAAAATTGTTGAGACAGAAAGACTATGGAAACTTTCAAAGTTGGACTGAACGCATTTTGCATTATGATATGGCCATGATCCTATGGAGGTTAGGACACAGAATGTGGTAGTTTGAATGAGAATCTGCCCTATAGATTCACATAGTTGAATACTTGGTCCCCAGTTGGTGGAACTATTTGGGAAGGATTTATAGGTTTTGTAGGTATGGTCTTGGTCTGGAGGTGTAACACAGTGTGTGTGTGGGGGGGGGGGCTTTGAGGTTCCAAAAGACTCCTGCCATTTCTAATGTGCTTTCTGTTTCCTGCTTGCAGTTTACAATGTTAACTCTCAGCTGTTCCTGCCTCTAAGCCTTTGCTCCACCATCATGGACTCTATTTGGAACTATAAGCCAGTTAAATGTTTTATTTTGTAAGTAGTCTTGGTCATGGCATTTTGTCACAATCTACCTGTCTTACTTACAGGCCAAATAGGAGAATTAAAGGGGAAATGTAGTATAGGAATCACCACCCCCTGAATATTTCAAGTTTTATCACACCACGACCAAAAGAAAAAAAACTAACACAGAAAAATCTCAGTGAGTCAGATAAAAATTTCAGTTGAAAACCTTAACAAAACACTAGATTAATTACATTAAAAGAATCACAGAATAAAGACAAGTCTTTCAAAATAGTATATTTAGACTGAAAAAAAGAAAGATTGAGAACAGTATTCATGATCACTTAGCATTAAAAGATTAAATAAAACGTAACTGGTATATCTGAAGCAGACAGACTAAAGATTGATGACATGGAAAATATATCCAATGAAATGATAGCAGAAAAATGCCAAATATTCAGGAAGATATGGACATTCTGGTGCAAGAGCCCACTAGTAACCATTGTGATACCAGAGTGGTTCTAGAGAAACAGTATTATAAGAATGAAATTTAAAGCATCTCAAAGTCTAATTTGCTATACCTACAGCTATGGAAATCTCTCCTAGACCCATGAAGAGCACTAATAATCCATGGTGTGAACTACTTACTATTATTTCCCCAGTTTCAGAGTGTATAATTAGGATAGATATACTTAGAAGTTGGTAGATATATGCATCAGAAAATGTAAAATAAATGCAACCAAAATTCAGGAGCCTTCTAACTTCAGTGAAATTTCTAGGAGTCCAGTGGTGTGGGTCATGCAGAGATATTCCTTCTAAGGTGAAGGATAAGTCATTGAACCTGACCTCTCCCACCACCAAGAAAGGAGCACAATGTTTAGTGGGCCCATTTGGATTTTGGAGACCATGCATTCCTCACTTGGGTGTGTTACTCTGGCCCATATACCAAGTGACTGAAGTGACTCAGAAAGCTGCTAGCTTTGTGTGGGGCCTGGAACAGGAGAAGGCTCTTCAACAGGTCCAGGCTGCTGTGCAGGCTGCTCTAGCACTTGGACCATATGATCCAACAGACCTGATGGTACTTAAGGTGTCAGTGGCAGATGGGGATACTGTTTGGAGCATTTAGCAGGTCCCTACTTGTGAATTATAAAGAAAACCCTTGAGATTTTAGACAGATGAGTTTTGTAGACAATGACTTTCCATTTGAGTGACAGTTCTTGGCCTGGTATTGGGCCTTAGTAGAAACTAAACATTTGACAATGAGCCATCAAATTGCCATGTGACTTGATCTGCTCCTCATGAGGTGAGTATTTTATAATCTACCAATCCATTAGTTAGGATGTGCCCGACAGCATCCATTATCAACTGGAAGTGGTATATATGCGATCACCTGATCAGGTCCTGAGGGCACAAGCAAGTCACATGAAGAAGTTACCCAAATGCTTATGATTTCTATTCCTGTTACAATGCCATCTGCTTCCAAGCATGCATCTATAGCCACATGGGGATGCCCTATGATTGGTTGATTGAAGAAGAGAAGAATATTCCCTGCATGTTATGCAGGCACCACCCAGAAGCACAGCTGCAGCATTACAACCCTTTTATGAGACAACCCTGACAGACACTGGTGAAGGGGAATTTTCACAGTGGGCAGAACTTTAGGCAGTGCACGTGGTTGTACATTTTTTCACAGAAGGAGAAATGGCTAGTGAACAATTGTTTACTGGTCATGGTTAGTATCCAATGGATTCACTGTATGGTTACAAGAAAAGGCATGATTGGAAAATTTGTGAGAAATAGTATGTATAGAAGAAGTGTGTGAATAGATCTCTTCAAATGGATGATGGATTTGAAGATATGTGTGTCTCATGTAAATGCTCATCAAAAGATAACTTCAGCAGAGGAGGGGTTCAAAAACCAAGTAGATAGAACGGCTGTTTTGTAGACAGTCAGCCTCTTCCACACATTATCCCTATCATTATCCAATGGGACCATGAACAAAGTGGCCACAATAGCAGAGATGGAGGTTATTTATGGGCTCCACAACATGGACTCCTACCTAGCAAGGTTGACCTGGCTACAGCTATGGCTGAGTGCCAGATCTGCCAGTAGCAGAAGCCATCCTTGAGTCCTTGATGTGGCACCGTTCTCCAGAGTACCCAGCCAGTGAATGACCTGGTGGAAGGTTGACTACATTGAACCACTTTCTTGTTGGAACAGGCTATACTTTGTCCTTACTAGAATAGGTACTCCTGGCTATGGATTTGTCTTTCTTGCATGTAATACTTCTTCCAAAAGTATCATCTGTGGGACTTATAGAATGCCTTATCCATCATCATAGTAGTCCACATAGTATTGCTTCTGATCAAGGAACTGACTTCACAGTCAGAGAAGTGGAGAAGTGTGCTAGTGGGCCCACGTTCACAGAATCTACTTATTTTACCATATTCCTTATCATCCTAAAGTAAGTGGATTGATAGAATAGTGAAATGGACTTTTAAAGGCACAGTTACAGCGCCAGTAACCTTGAGACCTAGGACAGGGTTCTCCAAAAAGTGGCATATGGCATATGACTTGAATCAGAGTATAATGTATGGTACAGTTTCTCCCATAGCCAAGATTCATGGGTCTGGGAATCAAAGGGTAGAAACGTGAATGGTTCCACTCACTATTAAACCTATTGAACCTCTAGGAAAACTTTTGCTAACTTTTCCTGGGACCTTAATTTCTGTTAGCCTGGTTCCAAATGTAAATTACTCCTGCCATGAGACACAGCATTCCATTGAGTTGGAAGCTCAGACTTTCTCCTGGCCACTTTGGGCTTCTGATGCCTTTTAGTCCACAGGCTAAGAAAGGAATAACAGTGTTAGGAGGGGTGATTGATCCAGATTACCAAGGGGAAATTGGATTGCTTCTCCACAATGGAGGTAAGAAGAATTATGTCTGGAGTAAAGCAGATCTTTTGGGGCACCTCTTGGTGCTACCATACCCTGTGATTAAAGTCAATGGGAACCTACAACAGCCTAATCCAGGCAGGATGACAAAGGGTCATGTTTAGTTTCCAAATGAAAACAGAATCCAGGTCATAATTCCACTTAACATAGTATAACTATCATATATCCCAGACCCTTTAGGAATAAAGATATAGGTCACTCCTTCAGGAAAAGAGCCAAGACCTGCTGAGGTTCTTACTGAGCATAGAGGAAATACAGAATGGGTAGTATAGGGAAGTAATTTTAAAACCAGGTAAGGTAATCTGACCAACTGCAGAAACAAGAACTGTAATTGGCATGTTTCTGTCTTATTTTGTTAAGACCATGTTTGTGCATATATACAGATATGTTAAGCAAATATTTGTGTTTTATTTCCTCCATTTTTTAAAAATTTATTTTTATTTTATGTGCATTGGTGTTTGTGAGGGTGATAGGTCCCTGGAACTGGTGTTACAGACAGTTGTGAGCTGCCATGTGGTTGCTGGGAACTGAACTCAGAACCTCTGGGAGATTAGTCAGTGCTCTTAACTGCTGAGCCATCTATCTCTCCAGCTCATCCTCCATTTCTTTATCATGTAGTATAACATAGATTGAGATAATATCAGTGGTTACTATATTATGAGTCATTAAAAGACTAAGCATTTCTAAAGGGAAATGATCATTATTTAAAAATATTAATGTATTTGGGGTTATTCATGTGATAGCTACATTATGTTAGGTGGTATTATGACCTGGATACTGTTCTCATTTGTAAATTAAGCAAAGGGAGATGTGATTGTATGTCAGGTTGACAACAGATGAACATGGTGACTAATTTTGGTTGTTAACGTGACTACATCTGTGTTCATCTAAAACCTAAGCATCTGGGCAGGCCTGTGAGGGATTTTCTTGATTGGATCATTTGAGGTATTAAGACCCAACTTAAATCTGAGCCATTCCTTCTAGCAGCAGGCCACATAAAAGAACATGGAAAAAGGAGGCTTTTTTTCCCCCTGCTTGTCCTCACTCTTGTTAAAATGTTCATTTATCCTGCAGTTTGAGGCATTCATTCATTCATATTAGAAAGTACTCCATCAGGATTCCTATGTAGACTGTAACAGGGTCCCAGACCCTAGCATAACACACTCCATGGTGGAAATACTATTCAGGCCATCAAACTCAGCACATAGACAGCACCACCTGCCAAAACTAAAACAAAGACCTAATCCATCAAAGTCCATAGTTCTGGGAAAGTCTCTAAATGTATAACCTGGCTTTTTAGCTTCTGTAGTTCTGCTTCTGGCTAACTGTTCTTGTTAATTGAAGCATGTCAACCCAGGACGTGGTTTTTGTGCTTACAAGTCACCCTGAGAAAGGTTTGGGGCTACACTGGGACCCTGAACACCCAGTGTAGTTGAGGGCAGGCTAACAAAGACTTCCTACTGACTCAAACCTATGTCTGAGAAGGCTTCTCTGGTGAATACTCCACAACATTTCTGGAGGTCCCACCAAGATCCCAGAGACCAGACCTCGAGACACTGGGGTCTCAGAGCCTCTTGGAGTGAGGAAGAGTGCAACTGGTTAGGGGACTGACCCTGAGAGGGTATGCCACCAGAGATGTTCCAGGTCACCAGGGCCCCCTTTGATTAATCACTGCCTAATGCTTCAGTGGGGTCTGACATCTCCATCCCAAGAAACAAATGACATGGTCTGTTACCTCTGGAGTTAAGTCTGGTTAAGGTGCCTTCCGTTTGGACACACAGGAGAGGTCAGACGCGGCTGCTGATCCATATGAGATGTCACTGGATCCCTCTGTCTGTTCAGGTGTATGAATGTGCGGTGCCCTCCCAGGTTGTTCTCTCTATGTCTTTCTCTGTCTGTGTCTGTCTCTCTGTCCCTGTCCCTGTCCCTGTCTCTGTCTCTCTGTCTCTGTCTCAGTCTCTTTCTGTGTGTGTGTGTTTCTATCTGTTCTGTTTCCCTGTATTGACTAGTGGCTTTCTCTGGTGTGAGACCCTCCCCTCAATGTTAAGACCTGTGCTCTGCCCCCTTTTGGGACCCAAATCCTTTTGGCTCTTCTAGATCAACCAGAGAACCACCACCCCCCAACCTCCACTTACCCTAATCTGGGAGCAGAAGCGCTTGTTGGTTTTGTTGCTTGACTCCTGCTCATGGTCAGGGTTGGACCCTGTATGGAGGTGGGGAGGGACTGGGCCTCTCATCCAGGGCCCCTGCCATCTAAGCAGAATGCAGACAGGGAGGGGAAATAGTTCCCCCAGATGACCATTCCCTCCGCTCCACTCAGTGCCTGCTCTAAACAGTCCCTGGGAAGGGGAAAAGTATTGTTTGAATCTTAGATGGCCTTTTAATAAAAAATAAAGAGCCAGATATTGGGGTGAAAGCTGAAAGATCAGATAAGCAGAGGAGCCACAGACAACCTCACCTCACCAACTCCTCAGCCAATCCTGTTTCCATGAATCTTCAGACTGAAAGCCTCTGAGTCCTCATCTAAAAGGGTCTCAGCTGAACTGCTTTAGTTCCTGTTTCCTCACACCTTATATACCATTCTCTGCCCTGCCGTTACTTCCTGGGATTAAGGGCATGTGCGCTTCCCAGTACTGGGAATAAAGGTGTGTGCTACCGTTGCCTGGCTCTGTTTCCAGTGTGGCCTTGAACTCACAGAAATTCAGACATTCTCTGCCTCCTGAGTGATAGGATTAAAGGTGTGTGCCTGGCCTCTATGTCTAATCTAGTGGCTGGTTCTGTCCTCTGATCCTCAGGCAAGCTTTATTAGGGTACACAATATATCACCACAGAAAAGTTCCCCTGGGTTCAGCCAAAAGGAAAAGAGAAAGTTCCACTTCTTTCGCTTTCTTCATTTATGTCTCTTTTAAAACCACTGATCAATAAAATGCATCATTCTCTAAAAAAAGTAAAACAAAACAAAACAAAACAAAAAACCAAAACAAACAACAACAACAACAAAGCCCCCTGGCAGGGCAAGGGGATCACTGCCAGGCAATGCAGCCTGGACAGAACCAACAAATTTTCCCCTCTGTCCAACACTGACCAAGGAGACTTTAAACAACTTTTCTAGGTCCTTTCTAAAGGATTCAAGATAACTGCTAAAAAGATTTCCTTTGTCACCTGGTCAGTCCCAGATACTAGAAAAAAGTTAAAAAAATGAAAAGTACAAGAAGTAGATCCCAGTTGCTGGAGGTAACTTAAACATTTTTTAACAACAGAGACCTGATTGGGACAAGATCTTTTGCTTAAACTGAAAGCCACTGTCACCTTCTCTGATGATAAGACACAGACTTACAGATGCCCAGAAAAATGTTGGCATCTCACCCTCTGTCAGGAAACCAACCCCCTAGGTCTGGCCCAACACCAAGCTCCTGTAATTGTTCAACTAACCTGCCCAGCTACCCCGTCCAGAATAGAAAACACCCAATGACCCTGGACACAAAAGGGAAATTGCAGTCCATGTTGCCTGGCTTGAAGAGACAGGCATCCTGGTGCCCTGTCAGTCACCCTGGAATACAGCTCTCCTACCTGTGAAGAAACCTGGGACCTCTGATTCTCATGAGTCTGATTCTTCTAGAGAAACAGGTGTACCCTGTCTTGGACCTGAGATGCATTCTTCAGCCTCCCATTGGCAGAGGTGAGTCAACCCATCTTTGATTTTAAATAGACAGACCCAGAGGGAGGTTACAGTGGACAACATGGCTAGACCAGGTTGTCCCAGGATTTAAAGACACTAAATGCAGACTTCCTGCCCTTCTGTCAGAGGTTTCCTGGAAAACTAGATTATGAAAGGACCACTGAGGGACTGCTGCAAGAGTTATAGACCTTGGGCAACAGAATGTCAGCTAAGAAAGCCCAATTTTGTAGAAGGCTACCTAACTGAGAGGAGACAAAAGGAGCCTGTCTCAGAGTAGGATTGCTGCCATCCTCAGATCCCAACTCCAAAGACTAAGAGACAGGTTCCAGAGTTCCTAGGTGCAGCTGGATATTGCTGCCTCTGGGTACCAGAGTTTGTGGAAACAGCAAGGCCTCTATACGCCAGCACAAAGTGTGGGGGGCAATGGGTCCCTAGTCTGGATTGAGACTAAACAAAAGACATTTGAGGCTTTAAAGACAGCTCTGACTTTGACTTCAGTCCTAGCACTTCCAGATGTCTACAAACCTTTTCATCTGTTTGTCTGTGAAACAAAAGACATTACAAAAGGGTTTTGTTGTTATTGTTGTTGCTGTTTGGTTTTTTTCGAGACAGGGTTTCTGCGTGTAGTTTTGGTGCCTGTCCTAGATAGATCTCGCTCTGTAGACCAGGCTGGCTTCGAACTCACAGAGATCTACCTGGCTCTGCCTCCCGAGTGCTGGGATTAAAGGTGTGTGCCACCACCACCCCCCCCCCCCCGGCACAAAAGGGGTTTTAAGCCAAACTTTGGGGCCATGGAAATGCACTGTGATATACCTGTCCAGATGATTGGACCCTGTAACCACCAGATGGCCCACCTGTCTAGGAGACTTTCTGAGGTGATCAGACCAAGGTATGTTAGTATGGATAGACTAGTGAGAGATGTCTTAGCCAGGTGCCAGGTTTGTGCTCAAGTGAATCCAAAACAGAGAGCCCTTATCCAGGAAGGGGTCCAAATGAAAGATTAATACCCTGGCAATTTCTGGGAAAACTGACTTCACCTAGATCCAGCCTGCTAAGGGAAGATAAAAGTACTTGCTAGTTTTTATATATAGCTCTTCCTGGTGGGTAAAAGTGCTCCCCATCTGGACTGGAAATGCTCCAATAGTAGATAAAAAGCTCGTCCATAGTCCCCTGATTTGGCTTCTCCCTAGCAATTTGGTCCAACAATGGCCTACCTTTCATAGCCAAAACCTCTCATTTAATAGCTAAAGCCTTAGACACAGATTAAAAACTTTATTGTACATATAAACTCCTAAGTTCTGGCCAGATTAAAAAAACATAAACAGGACATTAAAAGAAACCCTAACAAATCTCTCATTTGAGTCCAGCAAAGAATGGATAGGCCTCCTTCCTTTGCTTCGGTTAGCCTGCTGCACCCCATATAGGGGGAAACTTACCCACTATGAGGTTATGGTTGGAAGACCTCCCCCACTGCTTCCCAGACTCAGAGACCAGCAGTTGACAGAACTCTCTAATCCTTCCTTTCTCTAGTCACTACACATCCTCCAGTTCTCCACACAGGCTGTTCATTGGACTACCTGAGAGACCCAGCTGACCTCTGAGTTCACCACCAGTTTCCCCTTGTTCGAGTCCAGTGATATGATCTGGGTCAAGTGAGTAGCCAAAGGGGCACTGGAACTAACCTGGAAAGGGCCCTACCAGGTGATCCTCTCCACTCCTACATCAGTGAAGGTAGCTGGCATCACACTATGGATCCACCACACCCAGGTCAAGACAGCAGAAGCCATCGATGCTGTTACCAAATGGACCATCTCTGGACTACGGTCCCATTGAACTTAAGGTTTCACTGGGCCTGGGCTCTTCCACTCCCTGCCCCTCCACCTCCTCCTGGGTCTTGTGTTCTATACTATGGTTATGAATATAGGATTATGAACCAACCCCCACTGCCCTCAGGCCTGGACTGGAAACTGAGGAAGACAGATACAAAGAAAGTATTAGCTAGTGTGACTACAGACCAGCAACCCATTTTCCACCTTGACCTTTACTTGCTGAGGTCCACTGTAAATGTCTGGTTACATTGAAGAAAAGGAAAGATATGGGAGTTTGTCTTTTGAGATAGGAATACAGAGTTTATAATTCTATGCACGCCCTGTGACTGGGTCCCCTAGTTTCCAGAAACAAGGGAGTTTCCATTGTAAAAACTGGGGTTGTAAAACTGAGGCTTCCTGAAAAATTCCTTTAAAAAGATTCTGGCCTTTAGGAAACAGGAAAAACCTGGGGAAACAGACTCCACAGACACCACAGGAAGGGACCCTGGAGATAGAGTTTATCACTCACATCCAGAAATCATCCAGGATTGCTGGTTATACTTAGACAACTGGCGCTGATACTACAGAGGATACAATAGGAACTAACCATTCTTTCAGCCCACTGACTGACAATTCACTGTGATGGGGGCAGCTCAAATTAATGTGAGAGGACTTACAAGGGGGTGAAACTTGTGTAATATCCAAAACCTTTAACCTAGGCACCTCCCCTTATTCTGATGCCTGCTGTTCTGACTTATGGGTTAATTCATCTGGATAACAGCAATATCACTGAGCCCCTAAGACTACTTGGTGGGCATGACCAATGATTTGACTAAATGTGCCTCTTCTGATGCTTTCCAAACTAAGTAGACAGTTGATCAGGACCTAGAGGTATTAAAACAACAGTTAGATTCTCTTACAGAAACTATCCTACAACATTGGAGAAGCTTAGACTTAATTCTCATGAGATAAAGAGAACTGTCTGGCTTTGAGAAAAACCTGTTGTTTATATGCTAATTGATCAGGAGTAATTAAAAAAATCTTGCCATGATTAGGAAAAACAAAAACAAAAAGAGAAAGAGACAAAGATATAAATCAGATGATACCAGTGTCTGTTTTCTTGGTCCCCTTGGCTAAATACTCTACTATTAGCCCTGACTGGGCCTTTAATACTCATTCTGATCGGCTTAATGGCAGGTCTTTCCATCTTAAAGTATTTGGCCAAATATGTATCAGTTCAGTAAAATTAATGGTCCTTAAGACTAACTCCACCTCTTTGGAGCAGGATGAGCCCATGATTTGACTCATTCACTAAGACCAACGGGGGCCCCAGACCTTAGTAGGCCACCAGACCTTAGCATACCTGACTCCATGATGGCAGTACCATTCAAGCTGTGAAACTCAGCACATAGACAGCATCACCTGCCAAAACTAAAACAAAGACCTAATCCATCAAAGTCCATAGTTCTGGGAAAGTCTCTAAATGTACTAACTTTGCTTTTTGGTTTCTGTAGTTCTGCTTCTGGCTAACTGTTCTTATGAAGTGAAGTATGTCAACCCAGGACATGGATTTTGTGCTTAAAATCTCACCCTGAGAAAGCCTCAGTGCTACACTGGGATCCCTATAAATACTCAGTGTAATCTCAGACAAGTTAATAGACATTTTATTGGCTTAAATCCATGTCTGAGCAGTCCTCTCTAGTGAATACCCCCACAACATTTCATCTTCCTTTCTGTCAGGCTTGATACTATTCCCTGCTTTCTGTCTTAACCCCTCAGTCTCGTGGTGGAATGTATCTATATCTCAAACATAATAAACTGAATGCAAGTAGGGACCAACAATAGAACACATTAATTTAGTAGTAGACAGCTATGTATAAGAATCATTTTTCTTTTTAAAAAATTTTATGTGTGTGAGAGTTTTGCCTGCATGTATGTATGTGCACCATATGTGTGCAGTGCTCATGGAGGACAGAAAAAGATGTTAGATCCCCTGGCCCGGAGCTGTAGACAGAAACTGCCATGTGGGTACTGGGAATCAAACCCGGGTCCTCTGAAAGAGTAGCCAGTGCTCTTAACTACTGCCTCTTCTCTCTAGCCCTGGAATCATTTTTCATAACCTCTTGACCTTTAGTTACTTTTGGAAGGGCTGGCTCAAGTAAGTCCACCTCATTGGTTTGAGACAGTGTTCCAGCTTCCCAGGTGTTGGGAATACAGGCAAGTGCAACCATGTCCAGCGTGACTTTATTTCTGTTTTGACCACATTCCCCCTTGCCTCTAAACACTATTCTCTGAAGGCATTGCCAAGTAACCATCAGATGACTTGTTCTCCATAGTCACACAATCCCAGGGAAAGATTCGCCCTGGTTAGCATGATTTGGTTTCACATTTTTTGGGGGGACCACTAAGTGATGTCAATGAGTTAGTTCCAGTAAACTCTTTAGGTCTAATTTTAAACATCTGATGTATAGAAGAGGCGTCTTTTAGGTCAGGCATACCTGAAGTTCCATCTGTTTATCCTGTGAGGAATGTCCTTGCATCTTAAAAACATTGTTCAGGTTCCTCTGTCAGAAGATTTTCTGTAGACTGTTCAGTTTTTAAGGCTTTACAAAGACACAACTCCTGAGTAACAGACACCAGTTCATATAAAGTTTTACAAACACACAACCAACAGCAGTAGAACTGTTTGGAAAATGAAGTAATTGTATACAGATTACAGCTATCTAGTAGTTACGAATCTTTACAAGGTTTAAATAGTTTAAGTGGCCTCTTATACATAGAGCTAGCAACAATTAGTATGACATTGAGCTATATAAAAGCTACTTCTAAAGAAACATTAAAAAATTGGTAGAATGTTGTAAGTGGAGGCAGAGTTTTCTGTCCTGACTGCCATCTGAAATAATCACACAAAAGTTTGTATTAATTAGAGAATGCTTGACCATTAGCTCAGGCTCATTATTAACTAGCTCTTACATTTAAATTAACCCATTTCTCTTAGTCTATGTATTGCCACATGGCCGTGGCTTTACTGGTTCTCTGGCATCTTGCTTCTTGGGCAGCTGGCTCACATCTCTCTCCCTCTGCCCTTCTTCCCCTCCTTAGTTTGTTTTTTCTGCCTAACCTTATCCTGCCTGGCCAATGGTCAAACAGCTTCTTTATTAATCAATGAGAGTAATACATATTCACAGCATACAGAGGGATCATCCCACAGCAGAATGTGTTCATAGCACTGGCAATCAAAATTTTAAATCTCTTATAAATTTTGAGTACAGTGCTAGTTACTACAGAGTATGAGTAAATATATCTTATACATACAGTAGCAAAATGTTTACTATCAGAGCGCGCGCGCGCGCACACACACACACACACACACACACACACACACACACACATACACACACAAAGGTTTTAAATAGCAAGATTTGCAGAAATGGCAAGGTTTAATGCCCTTAAGTCTGTAAGATACCCAGAAGTCAGCATTACACTATACATGTCAATGAATCTTTGTATAGAAGCTGGGAGGGGCTCTGAAGTCCCATCATTATCTATTCTAAGCTGATGTCAGTTTGTTTCACAAGTCAGTAGTTAGTTTTTGTGCTAAACCAGTTCTCAATCTTCTGGGTCTTGATCCCTTTGAGGGTTAAATGACCCTTTTACAAGGGTCGCCTAAGACCATCAGAAAATACAGATGTTTACATTACATTTTGTGACAATAGCATAAAAACAGTTATGAAGCAGCAATGAAAATAATTTCATGGTTGGGGTCAATACAACATGAAGAATTGTATTAAAGGGTCATAGCAACCACAAACAAAAAAACCATTAGCAAGACCCAATACACCATGAAAAGATTCCATAATTTATATCAGTTGTTCCTTTAAAAGAGCAAAGTTAAAAGAATTTTTTTAGATTTATTTATTTATTTATTTATTTATTTTTTGTTTTTTGAGACAGGGTTTCTCTGTGTAGCTTTGTGCCTTTCCTGGAACTCACTTGGTAGCCCAGGCTGGCCTCGAACTCACAGAGATCCGCCTGCCTCTGCCTCCCAAGTGCTGGGATTAAAGGCGTGCGCCACCACCACCCGGCAGATTTATTTTTTATGTGTATGAATGTTTTGCCTGCAAATATGTATTTGCACCATATATATGCTTGGTTCCCATGTAGGTCAGAAGAAGGTGTTGGGTCCCCTGGAACCAGAGTTATGAATGGTTGTGAGCCACCATGTAGGGAATCAAATCCAGGTCCTCTGGAAGAGCAGCCAGTGCTCTTAACCATTGCACTATCTCTCCAGCCCAAAATCATGTTTCATTCTTTTTTTTTAAGATTTATTTATTTATTATGTATACAGTGTTCTGCATGCATGTATGCCTAGAGGCCAGAAGAGGGCACCAGATCTCATTGTAGATGGTTGTGAGAATTGAACTCAGGTCCTCTGGAAGAGCAGCCAGTGCTCTTAACCTCCGAGTCATCTTTCCAGCTGCCCCCCCCCCCCCGAACCGCTTCCCCGCACCCCCCGCACCCCCCCACCTCCCCACCCCCGCATGTTTCATTCTTAAGAAAGAAAAGATGAAGCACTCCCTTAATCCCAGTACTCTGGAGGCAGAGGCAGGCAGATCTCTGTGAGTTCAAGGTCAGCTTGAATTACATAGTGAGTTCCAGGACAGCCAGAGCTACACAGAGAAACCCTGTGTCGAATATCCTTGTTAGCCCTCGAGAGTCCACAATCTATAACAGTCGTCTCTCTTTCTCATCCAGACACTGTCATGCTTTTTTGTTCGTTTTGCTTTTCTGTTTGTTTCTTTGTTTTGTTTTCCTGTTTGTGTGTGTGTGTGTGTGTGTGTGTGTGTGTGTGTGTGTGTGTGTGT
>CABHPP010128864.1:0-52235 GCA_902168425.1 Peromyscus attwateri | reverse complement strand
AAAAAAAAAAAAAAAAAAAAAAAAAAAGAGTAGTAGGTTTGCCCCTAGCACCCAGGACCTCAGTGCTGGGTCTTTGATGAGGTTTTCAGTACCAGGCATTATCTCCCTGTAGAACAAGCCATGTTAAAAATCAACTGGCTATTCCCATAACAATTGTACCACTATTGCATCGGTAGGCTCATCTTGCCTGACAGCTTGATACTGTAGCATGCCAAATCTAAAACTGGGAAAGGTCTATGACTTTTCTCCCCCAGCTTCCTGCCTAGCAACTTCTGGCACCATGAAAACTAGCCATAAGGGAGGAAGCTTCCAGCTCAGTTCCAGTACATTTTTCTAGTGTCTACCACATCTCATCGATGCGTCTCTCTTCCAGGTGGGGAAAGTGTTGTGTAATAGAATATGTGCATTCACATAAAGAAGTGTCACACTAGTCAACACCTTGAGGCCACAAAGACAGTCCAAGTGGGTAGCATGCACTTAGAATGGGCCAGTAGCAACAAGGAGACTGAGAAAGCCACAGAGCAACATGGATATGCTTGTCACTCTCTTTGGAGGTAGCAGTCCTTTGAAAGGCTTGTTGACAATGCCATTGTGTTCACTTGACTATCACGTGGTCAGCTTTCTGAGTCAGTGAGAGTACTCAGATTTTTTCCTGCTGAACTCTGACTATTAAATACTTGCTCTACATTTTACAGCCTCAGTCTCATGGCAGAGGAGCTGATCCCGGCTTGACGCCAGGCGCCCAGCAAAATGGGGATTAGTGAAACCTGTCTTGGTGTAGCCAAGGGCTCTCCAGCTGCTGCTTGCAATTAGACTTGTCATCATTCTCTCAAGAAGCCCCTGTTGATGTTTAAATCCTAATTGGCAGGAGACACCTGTTTCTCACTGGGAAGGACTCGGTCTCTTGCAACAGCGCAAGGGAGAGGCTGAAGAAGTACTCATGACCTCTCTCTCTCTCTCTCTCTCTCTCTCTCTCTCTCTCTCTCTCTCTCCCTCCTCTTCTCTTCTACTCCCCTCCCATCTCTCCCTCCTCTTTCTGCCTTTGACTTAAGTGCCTCTGATTTTCTTCTTTCTTTATTCCTTCTCCTCAGTGCAGAGTTTGGCTGCTCTTTGGACACAAGTAAGCACTGGGCTCTGAATCTTTACTGGAGCAAGAACCTTCTACTTGCCCCTCCCTGGGGCCTCCTCTGCATCTTGTAGCAATCCTCTCTTGGCATCAGTACTCATCCCTGGCTAGTTTGCTTGCCAGGGACCTGGATGTCATTCACTCTGGGATTTAGGTATTCACTAATTGCCTGTAAGCTCCTTGGATGTGTGTAGTCTACTTCTTCCTGCGAAGAGCACTGGGTGTATTTTTAGTTCCTGTCTTCACAGAGCTTGCATTCTCCACACAGGGAGACATCAGAACTGTGGTCAATAACTTGTGTGAAATATCCTCGTCTGAAACAATGTCTGTAGAGAAGAAGAAAACTGGTGAAGGCCCCTGCACAGTTAGTTAAAAATTTGAGTGTTTTGGCTTTCCTTAACCCTTAAAAGCAGTGGTTCTCAACCTTTGTAATGCTATGACCCTTTAATACAATATCTCATGATGTGGTGACCCCCACACACACCCATAAAGTTATTTTCATTGCTATTTCATAACTGTAATTTTGCTACTGTTATGAATTGTAATATAAATATCTGATATGCAGGATATCTGATATGTGACAATCCCCATGGGGGTCATGACCCACAGGTTGAGAACAACTTATGTGAAGCTTCAGATGGGCAAGCCAGATTTTGAACTTGCAGCTTGAGTTCTCATCTACAGAGTTCACACATGACAAACAAGCAACTAAGTTACAAGAAGAATTCTCATAGTATTTAAACTCGCATAGTTTATTATTGTGTGTTAACCCACACCCACAGAGATCCTTGGAAAGTTACTGTCTTCACTGGGAAATTCAGGAATGTCTGAAGGATTTGCCTGGACTCTTAGGACTATCAGGTGTTCAGAAATTCATCACCACTATTCATTACACACTTATAACCAAGGCAAGTATATAGGGTAGTAAGACTGAAATAGCCCCATATGCATGGGAAGGCTATGAGTCAGCACATACCATGGAACAACAGACTTCCAATTCTCATTTTCAACCAACTAACATTTCAAATGAGATTCTACTTTTGCCCTCTGGCTCACTCAAGACTTCAGCTTGCTTGCTTGGTGAAAACTTCCTCTTAATGGAACCTTGCCAGTTGCCAGTAAATTCCCCAGTCAACTTTGTCACACCCTTGTGGGTCTGAGTGAATTCAGGCAATCAGGCAAGATTTACCCTAGTGTCTATGCCTGCTGAATACCAGTATCTTGCCATTAAATGCAATGCAACAAATCCTGACAACATTCTCTGCCATTGCACTTACTGTTTGTATATTTTATGAGATGTTGTGGTGTGTTTACTGACAGTGGCCACAGCTATAAAGAAATTACAAGACCAGTTCTGCCCTCTTGATGAGTCACTATCCCCAGGGCATTGGTTATAGCACCACTTCTCCCAGGATACCAGAACCCAAAGACACTAAGTCCCTCCCATAAATGGTGTGGTATGGTCATATAACTTTCACACACCTGTTTCTATACTTTAAAATCACCTCTAGATTCCAGTTAATGCCCAACACAGTACATATGCCGTGTCAGTACTTACCACACCAGATTATTTAGTGAATAAGGACAAGAAAAAAGATCTGTCCATGTTGAGTACAAATGGAATTTATTTTCAGTACACTGTTTTCCATGTGCAGTAAGTTGAACCTGTAGACTCCAAAATCTATGGATAAGGAAGAGACAAATAAATCGATGTTAACAGTGGTTGGATATATTCAGTCCTTGCCTTTGCGCACTGGCTCTATTTAAAACGTTCCTCTTAATCCAAACCATTGACATTGCTCCTGATTTCCAGACTTTTTTCAAAGATGAGGCCTTAACCTCCACGGTTCAGAGAGCTAAGTCATTACCGTATCAGGAGGAGAGATGTACTAAAGCCTGTTTGGGACATTTGGAACCAAGCGTGAGGCTTTGTGGCTTCTGTGTGTTTATGAGGTAAGCAACAGTGTATGGCACAGAGAGCTAAGAGGAGAATTGGTGATTCATTCAGGAAGAAATAGCTCGCACCTGTGAGAGCACAAGGAGGTGCCACTTGGCATTCTTGGGGTACTGCATCAGCAGGAAAGCAGGCCCTGTCCCCAAGTGAACTAACAGCGTGTGGCTCTTGCATGGCGCTGGGCCTCTCTCACTTCGGGTTTGGCTTTTGCTTTTGGAGTGAAAGCAAACTTTCGATTGTCGTGGAGCCAGAAGAAGGTGTGTGCATAGCAGCATTCAGATCTGGCCGGAGGAAGCCCCTGCATGGGATGCAATCTAATAAGCACGTGTTCATACAGTATGCCCCAGGGCCAGGCTGCCTTATCTTCAGTAATCCCAATCTATGTCCCAGAATCACATGATTTGGCCATGGATCAAACTCCTCGTATATTTTGGCTTTGGGGATAATGAAACATGATCTCAAGACAAGAAAGGATCAGGAGCAGACAGCGGCTCCTGGGGCCCCCAGCAGTGCAACACTAAAGCCAACATCACATCAGGAGAATATGTTTAACAGATGGGTAGAGAAGACGAATGCTGCATTCCAGCTGTGGAATACTGCCCTGACAGTTTATGATTGCAGACAGGAACAAATTGACGTGATAGATAAAGAAGCCCAGAAAGTGAAGCTTCAGTGATTGTCTGTCACTGGCAGCCATCCTGGTCTATTATGCATGTCACTCGGAAGGCCATTTATCAGAAAAAGCCCTTTAAGGGACAGTAATATGAAAAGAAACAGTACTCAGTGCTTAAAGAGGATGCTGAGAAAGAGGAGGTTGAAAGGGGCTCCCGAAGGTCTTACTGATGCTCCTCTGAGCAAGCCCAGGATTGTGCCATGATCTCTCACTGACCTAGAGAAGGTCAGAGGAGGGCAGCCTACAGAAATGTTCCAGACAGACCAGGAATGGACCCCGTGGCCTATGGTGAGCAGAAACTGAATAAAGCCAGCTAGGTGTAGCAGTGTCTACCTGTGATCCCAGCACTGGGGAGGTAAATGCAGAAGGGCTCTGAAGTCAAGACTGATCGAGGCTTCAAGGTGAGACCACAGTTTTAAAAAGAAGAAAGAAAAACGAAAGAAAGTGGTAGACTCTGGATTCTCTACTTGGGAGGGAAATCATCTGCTGTACAAAAAGGCTGATTCCCTTATTGGGAATCCATACACATGTACATACCACATAATAATTTAAGAACATAAAAGGTCTTTCCCAAGTCCTTCCCTTTGGCTGTAAGTAAAGCTGATTATACTGCAAGGAAGCTTTTTCAAAGTATAAACTATCCTATGATCAGTATTCATAACAAGGATATATATATATATATATATATATATATATATATATATATATGACAGGAAACCTAGAAGCCAAATAGTACAGAGTGGCTGGAATTTGGGTTTGATGAAGAGTCTTATGACTCTCTGGCAGTAAGGAAATTATTAAATGCCTCCCAAAGTTTATATGTGATATAGACATTTATATTTAAATTAAATTTTGATTCTGCCTTTTCAGAGAATTCTTTTCCTTCTTACTCTTTAGGAAGAAAGGGAATAATGCAATTTATTTTTCACTAAGTAGCCAGTAACTCAGATGCTTCTTCAGTCACTAACTGAATTTGCTCAAGGACGCATGAGATGGATAGATAGACACAGTCGCATGCTGCCATCTGCTGCTGCATTTTTGCATATTTTTAAGAGTCTAGGTTTGAGTGGGGCTCTGTCCCAGGGACAAGTGCTCAGTGACTCTCAAATTTCAACCAGTACCGGAATCCCATGGAAAAGCATGAAAGATCAGAACGGTGGGCATCGTCTCCAGGGGTTCTGATTTCCATGGTCTCAGTTGGCACTCCAGAATTTACATTTCTGACAAGATACTAGGGATGTGCCTGTTACTGGTGCAGCCACTGATCTACTTGGAAATGCAAAGTGTGCCTTAACTGCTAGTCTGACAAAACAGTCCAGTTTCTGTGGCTTCAGGTGAACTTAACACTGTACTGCTTATTTTAACCGACGCAGGAACCCACATAGGAAGCAGCCAGTTATAAAAGCCATACACAAAGAGAATCATCAGAGAGCCCTTCCGTCGAGCATGTGGCTGCTTTGCTCTACAGGGGGAACACGGGATGGATTGGATGAGAGAAAACTGTTTATGTAAAGAAATAGCTTGGCTTGGAATGTGAAGGGCCTGCCTGTTTGGAGAACTGCTTTCAAGCTGAATGGACAGTACTAGCCTTTGAAGGCCTGGGCAGAATACCAATTCTCCTGCTTTTCTTTCACATGCCACATGTTAATTCATCTTGGAGACCCATTTACTCTGAAAAGCAGATGGCTAGAAGTGTGAACACTTGGTGGTATTAGGTCCCATCATTTTTATCATCACCAGTGTTTTCAGTGAAACTGGAGTCATCATTGACTAAACAGCTTGCAGCGCAAGAGCTGGGCTTTGGAGCTTTGGAGAAGGGATGTGCTTCAGCTAGTGTGTGTGTGTGTGTGTGTGTGTGTGTGTGTGTGTGTGTTTGTGTGTGTGTTTGTGTGTGTGTTTGTGTGTGTGGTAAAAGTCATGCAGTATTAAACTCACCATGCTAACCGCTTTTAATGTGTAGTTTAGTGGCACTAAGTACATTCACCGTGTCGTGCAACATGGTGCTAAAACTTTTTCACCTTACAAAACTGAAAGTCTATACAAACTAAATATCACTTCTCCTGTCTCTATACCCTGGCCCCTGAAAGCCAACCTTCTAGGTGATGTTTCTGTGATTTGAATAATTTAGCTACTCTATATGAGTGAGATAACACGGTATGTCTCTTTTTGTTTAGTGTAAAGTCCCTGAGGTTCACCTATGTTGTAGCAATGAGATGATTTTCCTCCTTATTAGACTGTATATTATCCCACTGGGTATAAACACATTTTTGTGTGTTTTTGTATATTCGTGTGTGTGTGTGTGTGTGTGTGTGTGTGTGTGTGTGTGTGTGTACACACATGGGCATGCATGTTTGCATGAAGGTCAAGAACCTGTGGAGGCCAGAAGTAGACTTTGGGTGCCTTCCTCAGTTGCTCTCCACCTTATTTTGTTTATAAAGGGACTCCCACTCAATGTGGAGTTCATTGGTTCAGGTGACTGAACAGCAAGTCCTGGGAATCCTCTGTCCCTGCCTCTCCAGCAGTGTCCTTGCCCCTGGGTACAACTGCCTGACGATGTTTTGCTTGTGTCCTGGGGATTAGAACTCAGGTCTTCATGCATGCAAAGAATGCCAGTTAGCAACTGAGCCGTATCTCCAGCCACTAACAATACATTTTCTATCGATAGACACTAGGTTGCTTCCACTGGTTCACTTTTGTGAAAGTCACAGTTAACAAGAGTGTGCAAACATCTTGGTACCCTGCCTCAGGCTTGTTTGACTACGTATTCTGAAATGTGGCTGCTAGATCATCATATGAAAGTTCTACTTGCAATCCTTTGAGGAGCCATCTTGCTGCTTCCTATACACAACAGCTGTACTATTTTACAGTCCACGGTGATGCAATATAAATACTGTAGTTTCTCTGCATCCCCGCACACATTTGTTAGTTTCTGGCTTGAACTTACGGTGTTTTGACCTGTAATTCTCTAATAGTTAGGATGTTAAGCAACTTTTCACTCAAACCTGTGGCCATTTGTCTTCTTTGAGAAATACCTTTTCAAATTCTTTTTTTTTTTGTCTTTTTATTTTTTATTATTTTTATTTTTTAATTTTATTTTATAATTAATTTAATTTTAGCCACGGATTCCCCTGTCCTCCCACCTCCCCCCCCCCCAGCCTTCCCCCAAATCCACCCCCCATTCCCACCTCCTCCAAGGCAAGGTCTCCCCTGGGGAGTCAGGCCAGCCTGGTAGACTCAGCAGAGGCAGGTTCAGTCCCCTCCTCCCTGCACCAAGGCTGAGCAAAGTGTCTCAGCATAAGCCCTAGGTTCCAAAAAGCCAGCTCATGCACCAAGGACAGGTCCTGGTCCCACTGCCTGGGGGCCTCCTATACAGTTCAGACTCATCAACTGTCTCACTTATCCAGAGGGTCTGGTCCAGTTCCAAGGGGGCTCCTCAGCTATTGGTTCACAGTGTATGTGTTTTCACTAGTTTGGCTATTTGTCCCTGTGCTTTTACCCACATTTAATTGGGTCACCTTTATTACTGATATTATCAAATTCTATCATAGATATTTCTCATACATTCTTGATAACTATCCCTTATCAGGAATGCAATATGCGAATAGTTTTTATGATTACGGAAAGATCCTTCTGTATCTACTCACTTCTTTGGATGCACAGTTTTAAGTTTATGAAATCTCGTTTTGCTTTTATATACACACACATATGCACTTTTGCGCATGTATTTGTACACACACAACACACATACATTCACCTGCACATATGTGCGTACATACAACACACACATGTGTGTACACACATATGTGCTCTTGAACATTTGTATGCACACACGCACACACACATAACACACACACACACCAAAAGATGACAGATATTTGATTGGATTTTTCATAGATAGCAATTATTACTATCTAGGCTCAAGAAAAGAGTGAGGGAAGAGCAAGAAAAGGAGAGGAGGATGTCAAGGGCCAGCTACCCAGCTGCACAGCCAGCCATGGAGTAAGAAGGGAAGAAAGATATATAGAATAAAGAAAGGTAAAAAGCCCAGGGACAAAATGTAGTTAAAGAGAAACAGGATAATTTAAGTTAGAAAAGGTGGCTAGAAACAAGCCAAGCTAAGGCCAGGCATTCATAAGTAAAAATAAGTCTCTGTATTTATTGGGGAGCTAGATGGCAGGCCTCCAAAGAGTGAAAACAAACAAACAAACAAAAAAACTGCAAGGAACACATGAGATGAACACAGCTAACACAGCCATCTCAAGGAAATGCCACAGTGAAGGTGAAAACAGGGGTGGTGTTTCAGAAAAATGTGGAGGTGTTCCTAACCCCTTCTCATCTCAAACTCATTAAAACAATACCACAACGCTGGGTGGTACAGTTATTGCTTATTTATCTGTAGGGTACAAAGAGGAAGAGGGCATGGCCTGGAGAGAGCAGTTTTGTTTTCAGAATACGACCATATCCTTCATCCCAGAGCTCTGGGATCTTTGAGCTTTCAGCCCACTGGATCTGAATATTTCATTTTTCTTTGCAACATGTCAGTTGCCATACTATGGCATGCCACACAGCAGAGACAGCAAAGGAACTCATGGAAAATGGCATGTGGAGCCCTGGTTCTGACTTCCTTCTAGAATTGCATTCATTAGGATATTTCTTTTCAAGCCCTGAATTACTTCGTTTCAAATTTGGAAAGGATTCCCCCACCCACACCCCCCTTTTTTTTTTAATTTTTAAAACTCTAGGTTTTATTAACAAAGTCCTAGATTCTCCATCAATGCTAGCTTTAAAAAGTCGTAACTCCTAGGACTGTCCATTCCAACCACACCATAGTGCCTAGCCCAGACCCCAGGTACTACAAGGTGCTCATGGCTTATGGCAACACCAGGGAGATGCTTCCTGTGTCAACCCCACATATTCCCGTTGAGCTGATCTGTGTGTGTGAAGCTTGCCTGTGGTATTATGACACATTTTCCCAGTGTGTCTACCCCTATCTTTGGCATTTTCTCTTTCCTACTGCAAGTGTCCAGCACCCACCTCATGCTTCTTGGCTGCTTGATTGATGCACATAATAATTCTCCCCAGCCGACAGCTTCTGATATGATCCCCGTATAAATGAACACCACAAGCTCCAAGGGATTTAATGCTGCCAGGCAAGATTAGCCAATCTGTAAGTCACTGGACAAATGGAGACATAAATGTTTAAAGCAATGGGTTGGCTCCGATTGCTAAGAGCTGCCCTTTGAACAGCAGCATGGAGTACACATGAACTTGAAGGGCACTTTTGCCATTTGAGGTGACTTTAGATGCGCATGTGGGCCATAGCTTCTGGAATTGATGCTACATGGAAATAGCTTAGAGACTAATTATCAAATACATTCAAGACAACTTTGAGAATGCTCAGAACCTGGAAGAATTTAGATGTGGCTGGAATCTTCTAAGAGCAGTCAGAAACACATTCCGTATCTACTTTTAGCTTGCTGTCTGTGGAAAATGGAATTTAGAAACTCCTCAGCAAAAACAGAGAAGATTTCAGGTTAAATGTCCCCTCCCCGTTTCTTTTATCATTTAATACAGTACACAGGACCTCTCATAAATCCAATAAATATTTTTTCACTAGTAGATACTGCTCTTTGTGATCTCAAAAGGTCAAAACTTTGGAGTGACAAACAAAATGTCTCTGGACTGAAGAAAAGGATTGATGAAAATAGTGTCAACTGAACCTAAGATGTGTGACAATAAAGACATATCTTACCTGGGTTCACAAGAAGACCTCACACTACTTCCCTATAAGGAAGTCAATTACTAAGAATCTTGATTCTGTCTGTGGAAGAGACTTCATTATTCCTTTACCCTTCTCCTGTCCATCATGAACACTCAGGGCTAGTCTTCCCATCATGAACACAAGCAATACTGCAGAAGAACACAAGAGGGCGAGGGAGTTCTGTCTTAACGTCCTTAAAATAACCATAGGGAAGATTAGCCTTGTGGAACAGCAGCCATGTGCTTTATTATAGGTCTATCAGATGTCTTATTTCAGAGCATTTGTGCAAACCGTATGAGTACTGAGTTATTCCAAATCTAAACCAAGAGGCAAATAGAAATCAGGGCATCAGAAGAGGAAATGTTTAAATCTTTAGAAATGGCTGTTGGCTTTTAACTGTGGCAGCCTCCCTGCCGGGAATAGAGCTGTTTCTTGCCATTATCTGTCAGATAAGCAAGATGTTGCTTCCAAGATCTAGGACGAACAATATTTCTCAAGAAAGCATTACAGACATGTTCTGCTTCTTCACAAAAATAAGTGTACCAACTTGTGTGTGCATATATGTGGAGTTTCTCTCTCTCTCTCTCTCTCTCTCTCTCTCTCTCTCTCTCTCTCTGTGTGTGTGTGTGTGTGTGTGTGTGTGTGAATCAGGACTGTCTCAAAAATCTGTGAGCACTTTCCAGATGTTAACATTATGAGTACTGTCATTATCTGACCACTGGTGTACAGGTGCTTCACCGAGGTGTGCGGCTATATAGAGCTTAGAAGCTCAGTTTCCAAGAACTGCCCCCACGCAGGGTGCACCACGCTTGTTTATGGGGCGGGACACGTGCCACAGGGAAAGCGTTCTCTAAATCAGCTCCCATTGAAGTTCGACTCTGCGTTGAGCCAAACCTGGACACGCTGCCCTCACTCCAGCAATATAGAATTAAATAGGGTTCGCATAAATGAAACTCAAAAGGCATCGGAAACAAGCTTTACCAAGCAGCTCTCAGGGGTTAGGGATGGGAATTAGAGGTAGAGCATTTCACCAGCTGTGGAAGGGCCTGGGTTGAACCCCTGGAGCTGAGAGGATGAAAACATGCCGATGCCTAATTTTTTTTTAATAAAAGTCTAACTTTCTCTCATACCTCAGCATTAATAAAGAAAACTGAATCTCTGTATTACTGACTTTAATTTTTTTTAAATTCTAATACTCCTGGAACCTTATCAGGAAAATAATGGGACCTTGTGTTCATAAAAACCACCCCGAAAGATAAGCTGAAATCACTTTTTTGCCCTCTCCTCAAACCATTTTCCATAAGCTAATGCAATATCCAGAAATTATTCTATGTGTTGCAAAACACAATTGACTCAAAACATGTAAGTGGTTAGGGGCATTTAACATGTAGAGACTTCTCAAGTCTCAAAACATTCTTAAAAATAATTTTTAGAACACTTGGAAATTTTAGAAAATAATTTATTGAATTCAAATGCTTATTATTGGTTGCCACTAGCATTAGCAAAATTTGGAGAGCCAAATAAATCAAATCTGTGAAAAAAACCTGAGATTTCAGAGTAACATAATCAAAATTCCTACACAAAAGGCCATAAATGTTAAACTCAGGAAACTCAGGAAATCTCAAACCAATACATAATGCCCTGCGAGCTAAGTTAATCAAAACTGCTTCAAAAGAGAACTGTATTAGGATGACTATATTTTAATTTATCAGAAAAATAGAGGTTTGCTTAATTTCTATTCAAGTACACATTTCTTGATTATCATTCAGCTTCCCTGAATTTCATTTCCTTCATCTGAACCAACTTTTTTTTTAAAAAAAGGGCAAAGATTATTAGGTAATAAATATGACAATGTATTCATCCTCATTACCAAAACAGCGTAAGTATAACACGCAGCAAAACTAAAATTACATAGACACCAATGAACTATCTGATTTTAATGAGAACATCATGAAACTAAGATGATTGTATATCAGTCTTTCGAATAAATATTGGAGTCATTGTAAAACAGCTTTACAGAGGAGTTTAATAGATTATACTTCATTCATTCAAAGATTAAAATTTAAAAAGAAATTACTCCACATCTCCAATTCAAGAGTTCTGGGATCACAAGTACAAAGGCTAGCCGGTAGTGGCATACCTAACCTCGCCCTTTCACTGCATGTCCTCTGACAATATTTTTAATTGAAAATAAACAGATATATATGGATATATGTCTGAATATATATGTACACTTCCTGAGCATAACAATTGAGAGGCAACAACAAAACGTTAGTTTGCCAATATTCTACCAAACTATATAAAAACAACTGTTTTTTTTTTTTTTTAAAAAAAAAAAAAGCTTCTGAAACAGTTTTTGGTGAAAAAAAATGAAGTTGGTCACGTGTCATAGTCTTCAAAGAAGGTTATATATAGGGAAAGTCTGGAAAAAATATCAGAATGAAAGAATAAAATTAACTTAGTATTTTGTGTAGTGATTTTCATTATTTTTCACAGAGTTCATATAATAATTTGAAATCTTTAATAAATGGGAAAGTAACTTTTTCCTGATAAGCCGTGTAAAGTTTGCTGGGCCTTCCCCACATAATTCTGAAAAATCCTGTTTAGTTAATTTAAAATATGCAAATAGTTGGAGAAACTCCAATTTGCAAATAAAGACCTCTTGAGTCTCAAAATAACTTATAATAGTTGTTTCCCAAACTAGGCTTCATAAACACTCTGTATGACTTTTTAAATTGAAATTTAATTATTTGGAGAAATTATTTAGCATTAAGTCTCTTCTGCAACTTACTAAGCATTATCTACACATTCTTTTGATTTCCTATTCTCTTCAATTATATCTCTAATTCATATTATCAATATTCTAGAGTCTTGGGGGTTTGGAAATGCCAAGAAAACAGATGTAGAACTACATTGGAACCTGTAAAAACGGTTTGTAAATAAAAGACGTTTTTATTGTGCTCAGTGGTTCTTTGAATCATCTCCTTTCCCCTTATTTATACTAAGATTAGTTTAATAAGACTTTTCACTTGGAAAAAAATCTTTCTTCCGTTTCTTCTCTCTGTGAACCAGAAAGATTGACTTCCCAGAGGAATGTGAAGACACAGTTAGTTTATTGTGTTTAAAAGAGACTTAGGGAGGAGCTGATAAAGCAGCCTTACATCATGAGAACAGTGTTGAAATCCAGAGTGATCCACCCCAGCTACACAGAGAGATGTGGCAGGGACCTGCACACACAGGAAACGCTGTTTTCTTGCAGTTCTCCAGCCCCTACAGAGTACCTGCCCCAGAAGAAAGGAGTGAGCAAGGTGGAGGCTGTGGCAGCCCTGACATTCTGAATTTGAGGAAGGAAAATGGATTTCAGTTCAGAGATGACCCAAGTTCTGCTTTCTGTCTTTTCCACCTCGTGTACTCGTTTTGCTACTTCGTCTGCCCCTACGAGAACAGCAATAGAGAGTCCCCTTTCATAACAAACAGCAATAAACCTTGGTCCAGGTTACCAAGGAAATGAGAGCTACGATGCTGTGTCCCACTTGGCGGTGGAGTCCTGGGAAGAGCCCACGGAGCTGGCTGGAGACAGCAGCAGCCTGGGACTGGCTAGAGCCAAGAGAAGACAGTCTCTGTGCAAGCTTGTGTGCTTAAGACGTCAAGCACAGTGTGAGATGAAACACGCCAACTTTGTCTCTTCTCTCACCCTCTCGGCCCATCTTTTATTATCTTTTTATTTTCAAATATACAAAGCTAGATTATATATTTACCAGCAGAAGGCATAGATCCCAAATTCAAGTATTAGTCTCTTAACTGTTGTTTAACTTCTTGAACTTGTTCTATTATCTGTAATAAAAATTTTAAATTCACACTTACAGCCTTTGAAAGTGACTTTCTCTAGCTCTCCCCTTTTTTTTTTTTTTTAGTAAACAAGGGAAGGAAAACTATTTGAAAGAATGGGTAGTGTTAGTGAAGAAGGAAGGATATTTTCTGGATCTGAGGTTGGTATTTATATTTCACTTTTTAAATATGCTGACATTAAAACTGTTTCCTTTTCTTCCTGAAGTATATTCTGTAGTATTACTGGCATCCAAATATGGGTGGACACTGTACAACTTAAGAAATATATACTGTTAGAATTAAAGGCTCCATTATATACCTGTACTTGATCAGATTTATATCCCCAAAGATAATCACTGTCTCCTTCTGTAGTCCATCATTATCAACCCTTTTTATGCACTTTCACTGATTAGAATATTTGCATCCTTATGGTTCACACAGCAAGGAAAAAACATCAGTGAACCTAGTGATAGTATCTGATTGGAAGGCAGAGGTAGAGGCAAAAGGATCAACATCAAGGCTCCTCTGGGTTACAGGGTAAGTTCAAGCTTCATGGCACCTTAGTATGTCCCCATTTAAAAAAAAAATTAAGTAAGAAGAGGGCTGGACATGTAGCATGTAGAGCTTTGCCTAGCTTATGTGAGGTCCTGGATTTAGTCCGATTATTGGGGGGTGGGGGGATTAAGAAAATAAATAAAATAAAAAGTTCCTTCAAAAGATCAATAAAGTTGGCAAACCTTTCCCATTGCCACAAAGAAAAAGATCAACACTGTTTCCAAAATTAAGAATCAAATTCAGCAATAGTCATGGATCAGTGCCTTCTTTAGCCATCATCAGAGAATCTTCTTCCTGCAGTAGATGGGAACAAATACAGAGACAGGCAGCCAGACATTAAACAGAGAATGAAAGACCTTGGAGCACTCAGCCCTAAATGGGATGTCTCCATAAAATCCCTCCCCTCAGAGCTCAGGGAACCTCACAGAAGAGGAGGCAAAAAGAGTGTCAGAGCCAGAGGGGATGGAGGACACTAAGAAAACAAGGCCCTCTGAATCAACATAAACAGCAAAAATAACATGAACTCACAGATACTGTGGTAGCATGCACAGGGCCTGCACAGGTTTGCACCAGGTCCTCTGCATATACGTTATGGCTCCCAGTTTAGTGTTTTATGGTATTCATGAGCGTGCAAATGGGTCTCTGATTCTTGTGGCTTCTCTTCAGCTCTTGCCCTGTTGGTTTGTCATGTCCAATTTTGACCTGATAGTTTTTGCTTTATCTTAAAAAGAAAAAGAAAGGAAAAAAAAAAGAATCAAATATGCTATCCCTGTAGAGCTTGCAGATAAAGAGTGTGGGTATGGATTCATGGAAGGGAAAGGTATGGGTAATGCTGTGAGCATAGACTCAACATTTTAGAAGGGGATGGATCTCTTGATAACTTGAAAACAACACACAGATTACCTGAGTTAAATAAGTTCCATAACTATTAAATACATTCAACTCATAATTTTAACTTTTTTTTTTTTTTTTTTTTTTTTGGTTTTTTGAGACAGGGTTTCTCTGGGTAGCTTTGCGCCTTTCCTGGATCTCACTCTGTGGACCAAGCTGGCCTCGAACTCACAAAGATCCTCCTGCCTCTGCCTCCCAAGTGCTGGGATTAAAGACGTGCACCACCACCGCCCGACTCACAATTTTAACTTTTAAAAAAATAAATCTTCCGATCTATATAGTTTTACTCATGGATTCTATAAAACTTTGGGGGGAAATGTCTCAGTTTCACACAATCTTTGCCAAGTGTAGAAGAGACCCACACTCACAAAAGCAGATAAACCATGAAGCATTTGGAAATCACAAAACTAAAACTAGCTTTTACTCAGCTACAGCAAAAATGCCTCCCATATGAGTTATTTCTTTGTATTATAGTTAAATATGAATTGCTTGGTGTGTTTTCATTCAGGAACTCTATTGCTTCATGTCAGACTTATTACTTTGATATATATTTTTAGATTCAGGGTGGGAGGCACATAACTTGTAAAGCATTAACTCACAAGGGCTTACAGATCTGTAGTTTGGTGTGAAGGGAGGCTAATCTGACTGTAAAAACTCAAAGAATGGAAAAACTCAACAGATGAAGGGACTTCGACTCCAGAAAGGTGGGGTTAGTGTTCTTCTTTCTCTTTTCTTGCCGACATAGGAATAGCTAAGAACCCTGGGAATTCTATTAAAACAAGAACAGAAGATTGTGAGAGAAGGTGGGCAAATTAGAGAACTTGGGACCTGAAAATGCATAGTGCTAAGTTACTTGATCTTGTTTTGTTTTGTGTTTTGTTTTGTTTTGTTTTGTTTTGTCGCAAACTGGAAGCTAAAAAAATTCAAAATCTCAAAGGGCACTGACAGAAAAAAAATCAAGAAATACATGAACAGAGACAAGGGAGCCTGAGAAGATAGAAATGATTCAGCAATAACTGTTCTGCTGTATATACACACCCTGATAGTTCCCCATGTCTGCAAAGGCTTGTATTCATATTTGTGCTTGGGTGGTCTCCCTTTTCATAACGCCTAATATCAGAATTTTTTAAGAAATGTTTTTAACCTCTCTTCACTGAATTTAAAAATATTTGTGAGCCCCAAACATCTCTGAAACATTCTGGGTTCTTTTTGTTGCTGCTGTTGTTTTGATTTTTTGCAGGGCAAGGCCAGGGAAGAAATTCTGCTGGAGCCTGGTGAAGCTTAGATGGATATAGCCCTAGAAATAGACCCAGATCAACCAACATCTAGAGGCAGAGATATAGAAAGCATCAGATGACTGCCTAGGTAGCAGGTATCACTTATCACTCAGACCTGCAGAATAAGAATGTGGCAACAATGAGAAAGAGAAGGAAAATATAATTAATTAGAGGAAAAGCATGACAAGACAAGCTTATGGATGATTCTGGAGGGTGGTGTAGAAGGAAGGCCAGGAAGATGTCTCCACTCCTAAAGGACAATGACATCAGCAGAATCTGGTCAATGTAACTATTCTGGAACTATATCAAAGTCTTGTAGCTTTCAAGAGAAGTCTTGGTTAGTAAATTGTGATCAATTTCAGTCAATTTTAGCTTTCAATTCAGTAGCAACTACCTATCTCCACTCTTTAGCCTTGTGACAGGGAACCATGTACCCATGTCTGGAAGAGTTTGAAGACTGATATGAGAGCCAAAGAAATGTTTTCCAAATACTGGAGACATGTGTTCTCATTGCTGATGGCCACTTCTTTTCACAGAAGTATGAACAACAGCTTGGTGGCCATTGCTACTGAATCTCCCCTTGCAGCTAAAATGATCTTCCGGTGCTTTTCAGGGCTATTGTTCTGTTTTTTCCACCTCACTCCAGTTTTTATTTTCCCCTATAGGATCTAGACACATTTAAAACTGACTTCATCTTGGGGATAATTGAAGGAAAACTGCACATGCCTAAGGAAAAACTCTAAAGAAACACAAGCAGAGATGACCTACAATAAATAAACAGACAATGACCAAAACTCTGCAAGCCAAGCGAATGTGAGAATTCCATTCTGATGCTACTGTAGGATTAGATAAAAATGAAGAACTTTCCACAATGAATCACAAATTACACAAAGAAATGGGGGAAGTATGGTATTTCAGAGGGGAAAAGACCTGAGGCAAGGTTATATTAGACAAAGACCTTACCTGTCATAGAGATGCCAAAGAGTGATATTTAGGTGAAAAGTCAGGAATAAAAATTAATGGACATGATGAAAATATCAATAAAGGAATAGAAAGTCTTACCACTGTCAGAATAATTATCATTAAAAATAGAGGTGAAAACAAGTGTTGGTAAGTCTGTGGGGGGAAAAGGAATCCTTATAGAGTGCTGGTGTGAATGGAAATCAGTGAAGCTAATATTGAAATCACTATGGAGATTTCTCATATAATTAACACTAGAACTGCCATATAGTCTAACAAGACTAATCCTGGGAATATAACCAAGAGAATATGGCCAGTATACCACAAAAGATGTTCACTTACCCATGTCTATTGTGGCATTACTCATAATAGCCAAGTTGTGCCCTCAGTGTAGGTGACCACCAACAAGTAAATTGATAGCAAAAATGTATGTCTACACACTGGAGTTTTGGCGAGCCATGAAGAATAAAATTGTGCTGTTATCCAGAAAACAAATGGATGGAACTGGAGACCATCCTGCGGACTGAAATAACCCAGACCTAGAAAGACAAGTATCATGCTTGCTCTGGTGTGGGAAACTTAGGTTTTATAAATAACATAGAAACAGAAGGGGAAGTATTTGGGGATGGAAGAGAGTAAGCATAAGAAAGGATGGGAGATGGTGATGTGGAGGGGATATGTGCAATGAATAGTATATTTGAAAATATATGTCTTTATGAAAAACATCACAGCCAGGCCATAGTGGCACATGCCTTTAATGCCAACACTTGGGAGGCAGAGGCACACAGATCTCTGTGCATTCAAGGCCAGCATGGTCTACAAAGGGAGTTCCAGGACAGCCAGGACTGTTATACAAAGAAACCCTGTCTCAAAAAATCAAAAAAAGGAAGAAAGAAAGAAAGAAAGAAAGAAAGAAAGAAAGAAGGAAGGAAGGAAGGAAGGAAGGAAGGAAGGAAGGAAGGAAGGAAGGAAGGAAGGAAGGAAAAAGGAAAACAAGAAAGAAAAGAAAACCAACACTTTATACAAAATTCATAAATTTTAAACAGGAAAAAGAAAAGCCAGCCGGGTGTGATGGAAGGCACACATGTAATTCCCCACAGTCCTAGCACTTAGTTGAAGGATGCGGGAGAATCAAGAGTCCAAGGACAGTCTGAGCTACATGAGACTTTGCCCCAAAAAGTGATCCAAGGAAATATATGAGCAGATAGAAAAGGCTTTGGTGAACTTGAGGACCACATGATGGAAATCACTGTGACCAAGAAACAGACAACATAAAAGACTGAAGAAAACTGAACAGAATCTAAGGGACCTGTGGAAGAGTGTCACATGAAGCCAGTGCCTATGGAAGCCCCAGAGAAGAAAGAGAGAAAGGGAGGCTTGTAGTTGTTTGTTTGTTTTACTCTTTACTTTGGGGCCCACCACCCAGTTCCCAAATAAATACACCAAGGCTTATTCATTCTTATGAATGCCCGGCCTTAGCTTGGCTTGTTTCTATGCAACTATTCTCTAACTTAAATTAAAACAAAATATCTGCCTTTGCCTCTGGGCTTTTACCTTTTTCTGTTTCTGTATATCTTTTCTTTACTTCTTACTCTATGTCTGACTGTGTGACTGTGTGACCATATGACTGTGTGGCTATATGACTGTGTGACTGTGTGACCATGTGACTGTGTGGCTATATGACTGTGTGACTGTGTGACCGTGTGACTGTGTGACTGTGTGACTGTGTGACCATGTGACTGTGTGGCTGTATGACTGTGTGACTGTGTGGCTATGTGGCTGTGTGGGTGGTCCCTGGTGTACTTCTCCTTCTATTGCTCCTCTATCTTTCCTCCCAGATTTCTCCTATTTATTCTTTCTGCCTATGAGTCCCTGTTTCTCTCTGCTGCCTTGCTATTAGCCATTCAGCTCTTTATTAGACCAATCAAGTGTTTTAGACAGGCAAAGTAACACAGTTTCACAGAGTTAAACAAATACAACATAAAAGAATGCAACACATCTTTGCATCATTAAACAAATATTCTACAGCATAAATGACGGTAACACATCTTCAACTAAGATTCCACAACAGGGGCTACGGAATCTATATGAGTTATGGTTGAGATTTCAAATGTTGATTAAAAACATGAATACAAACAACTAAGTTTATCAAAGAGGATAAGAGGAAAGAGAATGACCTGGACACCTTTCAAGACACAAAGACAGAGGGTCTTTGGAAATAGGAAGACAGAGCAGCATGTCACATCACAGCACAGTAGAATTTCCATCAGAGCCTTTGGAGGCCATAAAGCAGGAGACCTACATACCCAAAGTGCTAAAATTCAGAAAACAGAAGAAATACATCTGTCAACCACTATCCTATATCCAGCCAAACTGTTCTTCAGAAATGAGAAAGAAATGAAGACATCTCAAAAGTGAAAACACTGAGAGAGTTAAAACTAAAGGTCAGAGGTTCAAGATATTAAATAAAATCCTCATGTTACCCCAAAGAAAATAGCTGTAAAATGAGAATAAAAGGAAATAAAAGGGAATTAAAATATTTCAATAAAAAATCAACTAAACAAATTAAGATAACCATGCAAGAAACAAGAAATAAAAGGCCGTATGGCAATAAAAAATAATCCCAGAAGAAATCCTTCAATAGCAATAATCACTTAAAATGGATGAAACCTGGCATTCAGAAGAAAGTAATAGGTACAATGAATAAAACCATATAACTCTACAATGTTGTAAGAGATCCCACTCTATATTCAAAGACATGAATAGAATAAAAAAATGAAAAGATAGGGAAAGATGTGCATGTAAATAGGAATCAGAAGAGAACATGGATGGCTGTACTGCTATCAGATGAAAGAGTCCTGTTTAAAAAAAATGGTTACAAGAGAAAGAAGGACATTGTACAGGTTAATAAAATATTCGACACAGCACAGAGATATAGCCTTAAACATCCACACACTAAATGATGGTGCACAAAGTCGGAAGGAAAAGTAACAGAATTGAAAGGAGAAATGGACATTTCTGTAATAGTAGCCAGAGACCACAAGGCCCAACTCTCAATAACAGAACTATACTCCAGTATGGAAGAGTAGAGAAGTTGAAAATGCAATAAACCAACCAGATTAAAAAACAGATGTGCATACTCTACTCAAAACAACTGCACACATGCTTAGGATCACATGGAAATTTTTCTAGGATACAAAATATGGGGCCTATAAATTATGTTTCAATAAACTTAAAAAGGTAGATAGCATGCAAAAAAACATATCCTCTTTGATCATCGGGATAAAGCAAGAAATAAATAACTGAAAAAAATGGAAAGTTCATGAAGTTGTGAAAATTAAATGACATGCTCTTAAACAACCAAAGGATCAAAGACCAATCAAAGGAAAAGTAGATGATAGAGATAAACAAAACAAAACAAAATGGCACAGTAGCTGTTACAGGATGCAGTGAACACGGTACTAGTGGAGAAATTTATGGCTATAAAACTTACATTAACTGCAAGAAAGATATCAAAACAACAATCTCATTTTATGACTTGAGCTAGAATAAAAGAAAACAAAAACAAATTAAACTCATAACCAAGCAAAGAAGGAGAAGAGATAAATTAAAGAAAATGGAAACACAATTTTAAAAAAGCAATAGAACCAAAAGCTTGTTTCTTGAAAAGGTTAAGAAAATTAGAAAAATATCAGTTATATGGATGAAGAAAAATAGAAGGACACAAATGACTGACATGAGAAATGAGGACATTATTACAATTCTACAGAAATGCAAAAGATTATGGTTAAAACATCACTATGATATTTGTATGTCAATGAACCAGATACCTCAAATGGAGGAGACAGATTCACAGGAGTATAAAATCTACCAAGATTAAGTCATGAACAATAGAACTTAGAGCTAGCAAGAAATATGAATGAATAATCAAAAACCTCCAGACAATCAGTGAAAGACCTATGGACACCCTGGTGACTTCAGCTAAACATAAGATCACCTTCATCATTCCAAACACTTTGAGAAGACTTTCTGGTTCATTCTGTGAAGTTACTCTCACCCTGAAACCACTCCAGACAAAGTCAAAATAATACATGAACCAACAAGATACTGGAGAACTAAGTTCAACAATCATTACCATGGCTAACATTTTTTAAAAAGAAAAAAGAAGTGTTAGTGAGAATATAGAGAAACTAGACCCCTGTGCACTGTTGGAAGGAATCTAAAAACCAGCTGAGTGGAAAACAAGATGGAAATTTCTTCCAAAATTAAACACAGTATTAGCATATGACCAAGCTATTCCACATCTGTTTGTTTGCCTAGAACTGAAGACAGTCTTGGGATTTTAGCAACCAAGTTTCTAACAGCATTATTACAATCAAATATCAAAGCAATACACACATACATATGGATACGCACACACTCAAACACATGCACATTCACACACCAACAGACACACTTGTACACAAAACTCATATATGCAATACGCACACTCATACACACAAACACACATGAACTCAGGCATATAGACACAAGCATGCACAAATAGATATTCACACAAGTACACATATACATATTTACACACAAAAATAACAACACACAAGCATGCATACATACACACAGACAAGAACACATACGTGCACACACATACATAAAGGAATGCATTTGCACACACAAATACATTCACATATAGACATACACATGCATAGACACACACATACATACATACATAATGCACACATACACGTACCTACAACATACAGACACACATATGCACACACTCACATAAAGATACATATAATAATGCACATACATACATACACATACATATGAATGTACACACATGCACATGTGCACACACTCATATAGACATGCACATGCATACACATATTTTATTAACTCATATGATCACACATGAAAATACACAGAATCACATAGAAATACATACAAAAGAGTATGCATGCACATCATACACACAAATATACAAACTCATACAATGCACACAGATGTGCATGCACATACATACCTATGAATAAACACATGTGCATACACATCTACACATGTAGAGAAACGTGTGTATATATAAACACAAAATACTCATATACACACATAAACACAGTGTTTGTCTTAGTTTGGGTTTCTATTGCTACGACAAAACACCATGACAAAAGCAAGTTGGGGAGGAAAGGGTTTATTTGGCTTACACTTCCACATTGCTGTCCATCACTGAAGGAGGTCAGGACAGGAACTCAAACAGAGCAGGATCCTGGAGGCAGGAGCTGATGCAGAGGCCATGGAGGGGAGCTGCTTACTGGCTTGCTTCCCCTGACTTGCGCAGCTGTTTTCTTATAGAACCCAGGAGCAACTACTCAGGGATGGCACCACCCAAGTAGGCCTCACACATCAATCACTAATTGAGAAAATGCCTCACAGGCTTGCCTGCAGGCCAATTTGATGGAAGCATCTTTTTTTTTTTTTTTATGCTCAAAACATATTTATTTACTGACTGGGATTTCAGATTTTTACTAACAAACATCATCTGTTTTGTTGTTGTTGTTGTTGTTATTGTTGTTTTTTGAGGGGGAGAATCTATTTTAAAATGCTGTAGAAGGACAGGTACGTCTGCGTTACATTGATTGAATATGCAATCTCATAAAAGTCTGTAAATCCCACTGAGCCGAGCCCCTTTCACTTTCTTTCTTTCTTTCTTTCTTTCTTTCTTTCTTCCTCCTTCCTTCCTTCCTTCCTTCCTTCCTTCCTTCCTCCTTCCTTCCTTCCTTCATTTATTTTACATCCCAACAGCAGCCTCTCTTCTCTCCTTCCATTCCCTCTGCTCCCTCCCATCCTTCCACTCCTTCCCCCCTCCTCCCCTCTACCCTCCTCTGTCATCACTCAGAAAGTTGCAGGCCTCCCATGGGCTTCAGCAAAGCATGGCATATCAAGCCGCCATAAAAGCAAACACATCTCCCTGCATTCAGGCTGGACAAGGCAATCCCGCACGATGAATAGGTTCCCGGGAGCCAGTCAAAGCACTGGGGACAGCCCTGCTCCCATTGCCTGGAGTCCCACCAAGCTACACAACTGTCACACATATGCAGAGGAACTAGGTCAGTCCCATGCAGGCTCCTTGGTTGTTGGTTCAGACTCTTATGAGTTCCCATGAGTCAGGCTAGTGGTTTCTGTGGGTTTTCCTGAGATGTACCTGACTGCTCACCCCCCAGTTCATTTCCTACAATCCCTCCTCCCTCTCCTCAGCAGGACTCCTGGAGCACTGAGATGCTAAATGCCAGAAGAGCCTGGAGAGAAGGGAAGCATTTTCTTAACTGAGGTTCCCTCTTCCTCGATGACCCACGCTTGTGTGTCAAGTTGACATACAAACTAACCCGGACACTTTCAGACACAAATGGAGGGGCAGTCTGACATGTGCCATATGGATGAACCCTGAGAACAAACATGATTCCACCAGATTAGTCAAAAAACACAAAGGAAGGAAGAGAAGTGGCAGTTGGGAGGGGAGCCGGGGAGTGGGAGGGGGGAGCTTGTTTCATGTTTAAAACCCCAGTTTCACAAGATGAGAGGAGCTATAGAAGAGCATGGTGGTGCTGTTTTGACACCATCCTGACATTAGTTGATATGACAGAAATATATCAAAACATTGATGACAGTCAATCTCATGTTGAAAATATGGATGGCAGGGGAGAGGCCTTCAGCTAGGGAAGATGTAGGCTAGCTATTTAGGATGAACTTCAAATGCACCAGACACCTTGGCATTCTCCACCTGAGGAGACTATGGAGTTCATGTTTTTATAATTCTAAATATCCTGAAGTAAATCTCAGGAGTCGTTGCACAGGGATTCTACTCACATTCACCACAGTGCCTAGGCCACAGTCTTGCTATTCACTTGCTTAATGACGTGTTATCTGGCTCTGCAGATCGGCCTGCATAAGACACAGCAAGCATGTTCTGTAGAACCTAGAGCCTCCGTCTGGGAAAGCAAATAGCAGCTGAATCAGGGGCTCCTTGGAAGCAATATGTAAATGATTTCAGTGAGGGGTCAATGGGGTCAGTGCTAAATGGACTTCGCTTCTAGTCGTTGTGAAATGATCTGCGGGCTGGGTTCCAGCGTGAGAAGAAATGAGTTGGTTTAAAAAAGAAAAAAGAAAAAAAAAACCATGATAATCTAAACAAGTTAATAGCCAAAACACAAGCAAAGTTGACTGTTTTTGTTACACAAGAGGTTTTGCTGAGGATTTTTGTTTTGTTTTTTAATTCCTGTCCACATAATAAACACTGGTGTTTATTTTAAATGGTATGGAGAGAGGGTGAGTGTTAGTGGGACAGTCACTGTACGAAGCTGCGTCCGTTCAATTCAAATGCCCACTTTGGCATTTTTCATTATATTTTTAGTTGACTTTTTAAAAAGTATTTTGAACACCCAGCCTGAATGCCAACCTGTGAGTAGATGAATCTAATTGGGGGACGGGGGACGGGGTGGGGGGGGGACCTCTAGCATGGGTCTTACACAGGTGACTTATAGTTCCTTTGAAGTCTCCACAAATGCCCTAATCACAGTCATGAGCCCCATGTGCTTCCTGCAAGACTTTCTCAATAGGGGGATTAAGTCTTCGGAACACAAAAGGCCAAGAAAAAGTTACAGAATGTGACTGCCAAACATCAAGTGGAAAAAACTATCAGTAAGAAAAAGAGGATCAACTTTGAAGTAAAATAATGACTGTTTTATCTCCACGAGCTGTCACAGATGCCTTTTCTCCTGGGCTTGCTGTATCTACTCGTGCTCCAGGGCCTTGTACCTTACTTAGGCACATCATCCTGCGGTCCAACTCTGATACCGTCACTCCTCAGCTCGTAAACCACCAGTGACTGCTCATTATCTGGAGAATAAAGTCCAAGTTTGAACCTCAATTCAACCTCCATACTAGCTTCCCCCAGCACCCTCTCTTAAGAGTCCTTTGGTCCCATTACCTTTTGGGCCCTTGTGGACCAACCAATGAGAACCACTCTTGATGATTTATGTACCTAACATGGACTTCCCTGCTTCCTAGTTTTTGTCCTCTTGTCCCCAACCACTTGAAGTAGCTGTGAAGTTAAGTTCTCCCTGAGTTCACAAACCTTGCTCACATACCACCTGCTACAGCTTGAATGTGTCCCGCTCATGTCAATCCAATGTGATTATCTGAGGCCACAAAAGGACCTTCAGGGAGGTAGTTGTGGTTAAATGATGCTGTAAGAGTAAGCCACTAATCCCATAGGACTTTGTGCATGTAATATACGAAGGAGCTCTAGAAATCCCTCTGTGTGTGCTTCTGCACACATAGGACACTGCAAGATGTTGGCTGGAGGAGAAGCCACATGAGAAACCAGCTTTGTGGACCTTGATCATGGACTTCTAGCCTGCAGCAGTATGAGAAACAACTATTATTTAGCCTTTGCAGACAATTCCATTATCTTGTCAACAATCCTTCCCTGATCATTTCCTTTCTCCATTCTTAAGGCACTTGATTAATATTACACATTAATATTTCATCAATATCTCTACAATAATACTTATAACTACACAGCATCATTTCCTGTGGATCTTGGCCTCATGAAGACAAAGCTTGATCACTATCTAATGTAAAGTGGTTGGGATGATCATGGCTCAACCCCGGTGTGTTGACTCCTTGCTCTGGGGATTCTGTCTTGTTCTGTCAGTTTGTCCAGTCCGGTACTTCCATCCAGCTTATTGCTAAAGCTGACCAATAAAGCTCAAGTCATGCATGCACCAGAAGCATGAGGGAGGAAGATAGAAAAAGGGAGGCAATAGTGCTTGCCCTCTCCTCATTTGAAGCCTTGTTAGAAATTCCAATCAACCAACCATCCAGGTTAAGATTTCGGGAACCACAGACTGTGGTGATATTATGCTCCCCAAAATTTTGTGCACCCTAATAAACTTATCTGGGTTCAGAGGACAGAATAGCCACTAGACAGACATAGATGCCAGAAAATGGTGGCACACACGCCTTTAATCCTATCACTTGGGAGGGAGAGATCCATTTGGATCTTTGTCAGTTTAAAGCCACACTGGAAACAGCCAGGCATGGTGACTCTCGCCTTTAATCCCAAGAAGTGAGCCTTCAATCCCAGAAAGTGAGGGCAGAAAGCAGAAAGGTATATAAGGCATGAAAACCAGGAACTAGGCTGGTTAAGTTTTTAGGCTTCTGAGTAACAGTTCAGCTGAGATCCATTTAGATGAGGACTCAGAAGCTTCCAGTCTGAGGAAACAGGATCAGCTGAGGAATTGGCAAGGTGAGGTGGCTGTGGCTTGTTCTGCTTCTCTGATCTTCCAGCATTTACCCCAATACCTGGCTCCAGGTTTGTTTTTATTAATAAGATCTGTTAAGATTCATGCTACAACAGACTGATTGTGTACAGCACCTAACTCCAAGCCACCTACATATACATATATGTGTGTGTGTGTGTGTGTGTGTGTGTGTGTGTGTGTGTGTGTGTGTTAAAGAGCAGAGCAGTTTCTACTGTATTTGTGTTCACTTTTGTCACTGCTAGAAGATGGAGCTCCTTGGGGACATGTTCATTCATTGTGACTTGTGTGACCTGAATAGTGTGTTGCACTGAGTTTTATTCATGTAGAACACTAGGAAAGAAAGATCTACTGAGTGAATTCATTAGTATTAATTTACTTAAACTAATAATACAGGTCATGTAATAATGCAGATCCTACCCATTTCCTGTTGCACACTCAGATGTATGAACACCCTAAATAAGATCTGATGTCAGTACTGACATTACAATAGAAACTTGTTTTTTCGTGCTGAATTTTCTCGAGAGTGGAGTTTCCCTTCATTCTTGTGAGAGTAAGACAGACTATTTTTCTAAACACTTCTTTACATTGTGTGTGTGTGTGTGTGTGTGTGTGTGTGTATGTGTGGTGTGCGTATGTGTGTGGTGTGTGTGTGTGGGGTGTACCAATGGAGACTAGAAGAACGAATCATAGTCCCTGGAGCTAGAGTTACAGACAGTTGTGAGTCACCTGAATATGGGTTCTAGAAACCAAAATTCTTTGGTCTTTTAGAAGAACAACAAGAACTCTTAACTACTGAGCCATCTCGCCAGCCCCTATTTGTCCAAACTCTTCTATAGGCAACAAATTATTGATATGGATAGCATACCCTCTTCTTCTCCCTCTTGCTTTCTTCTCAATAAAAGATCATAAGCATAGATATTTGAAGCAAACACAATGGCTTGTGTGTGTTTCCAGGATAGGGAATACCTTTCTACTATAAACCTGGTGGCTTAGGCACCATCAAAAGTTCATGCTTTCATCTTCTCCCGGGGATTATGGTGAGGTTGATTGGGCAGGATGCTGGTTTTTGTTTGTTTGTTTGATTTTGCTTCTTTTTGTTTTTTTGGGTTTTTTGTTTTGTTTTGTTTTGTTTTTGTTAGCCAATTAAAACCCCACCCTTTGCTCTTGGGATGCTATGAAGCTCTAAACATTCAACTGTTTTCTTCTGGAAGCTCTTCTATCTTTTGTTTTCTTTTTCTTCAATCTTACTCTTTATTCTCCAAACCTGGGTAGTGATGTGAGATCGGCACCAGCCAACACAGTGATAGGAAGAGTTAATTCCCACTCCCTCCACTGTTGTCAAAATCTGTGGAGATCCAGGGGAGACACACAGTCACATGCGGCAGATGCACAACTCAATACCAGAGTAGCACTTCTTCTCCGTCAGTCTCACAGTGCACTCTGGCTGACAGCAGAAGGAAACTGTGACTCTCACAGGCAAATGTTAAGATTCCTAGCCCCAATCCTGCCCACAGGAGTCTAAATCTCTCTTGGACTTTTTGAGCTAAAGGCATCCCTGAAACACAACACAACCTCCCTGGCCTCACTCTGACCTCCGCTGTGCCTTTTTCCTATGAGCACAATTAGCACAGAAGCATTCATACCCAGCAAGGAACCCTGCCAGGTCTAGCAGAAACACCTAGAGAAATTAGGGTATTGGTTTGTTTATCCTAACTCTTCCTTGCTCCGATGTATCCAGTCAAAGCCTATGGCGAAAAACAGATGTTGTTAATAACGCAGTAAGAGCCACTATTATGCCCATTTTCCCAGGAGTGCAACTGAAGGATTTTCTGTGAATCTGGTAACAAATGACAAATTGCTCATGTCTATTTTCATGAAATGTTTTGACTGCTGAAGTTGTTCCATAGCAGTTCATTAAAGGACCCATAAAATATGTAAGTTTACATTTTATAAAAAGATCATCAGGAATTTCTTGGCTGATAGTCTTGCTTCTATTCGGCATCTGTTTTCTATTTTCCAAAGGCTCGCAGCAGGAGTTGTCCAACTGTATATTGAGAGCAGTTGATCTAAGCTGGATGAAAACATTGGAACTTGTTATTAAAGATTAGCAACCCACCAATGAAGCTTCTTTTGGAGGCAAGGAGCAATGTGTACGTAGCACATCTGGCTTCAAAATATTAAAAAATGATAAACACTCACCGACACAATCCATCTGTTCCCTGCATCTGCATCATTGTCCCACTTTAAAAATAGGACACGCACTGAACTTCATGCTACACAGAGCTGAAAACTTTTTTGCTCCTCAGTATCCAGGCAGAGGTGACTGATGGAGGGTGATTCTGAAGGAACGTCACACTTATCATACGCATATGTAGACGTTTTGGAAAATGGGTTAGAGACAAATTCCACAGTAAAGTGGGCTGCCCTTGACATGAAACTGAGGCTAGCATACTGCAATTCACAGACTAATATTTTTGATAAAAGAGTGTTAGGAGTGCAGCAAAGGCAATCTTCTTTAGCACTCTTAGTAGCAGCTAGCATCTATTAAATGCTTAACCTGTGTCAGGCCCGATGCCAAACCCTTTACATGCATTACCTCAGGGAAGTCTCATAACCAGGTCCACAAGTCCACTCAAGGCAAGGAAATGGAGCTGAGCTATGCCTCTCAGGCAGCTCCTTCGTGGTGACGCCATGTCCTCTCCTTGCTCAGTGTGATGGAAGGGCCCACTCTCTTGTGTCCCTGCTGCTAGAACACAGGAAATACCTTTAAAACTAATTTCTGTCTTCTTAGAGTTAATAGTTCTTCCCTAAAATTCATATCTCCCAATATTAAGAACACAGTTTGCAACTTGTACTTCATCTACAAATTTATTATGAGATGAATGACAATAATTATTATGAACTCTTGTTAGTATTTAGTGTGTTTTTGATTGTTTTTTAAACTCCTTTAACGTTAACTTACTATAGTCTTAGATGGAGACAATGGCTCTCTCCCCTTTTTAGAATGAAGAAAAGGCTGGGGACATAAGAGTTAAACAGCTTGCTTAGATCAGTGAAGGTCTTGAGATTTTAAATCAGAAACTGATGCCAACTACTACTGACCTGAAAACTTACTATCAGTATCACTTAGGTTCTGAACGCCAAGCTAAGTGCTAGGCACAATTTGATGGATAAAATGTGGTTGATTCACATCATTTAGCATGTTCGCAAGGTTTGTAGTACCATAGCATGCATCGAATTCTCAGGCGCTCTCTCTCTCTCTCTCTCTCTCTCTCTCTCTCTCTCTCTCTCTCTCTCTCTGTGTGTGTGTGTGTGTGTGTGTGTGTGTGTGTGTGTGTGTGCTGAATAATAATATTTCATTGGGGTGGTATATGTCCATCATCTGTAGACTGGCACATGAGTTGTTTTCACTTTTTGGAGATTGTAAACATTGCTGTTACACGTGTCGTACAAGCATCTATTTGAGACTCTGTTTTCATTTCTTTGGAGCATATGACCAGAAGGGGAATGGCTATGTCATAGAGCTAAGATAGCAACTTCTGTTTACTTGTTTAACAAATTAAATAATACTAAAATGAAACAAAAACATAGTTTTCTTTGAAGGAGTCCTATTTTGGTATACAGTAAAAGGATATAAATAATGTGGTATATGCTGCATTGATAGTACATACAGGGTGCTAACAGAACCAGAAAATGCTCATTGTGGGGTCTAGGGGTCCAGGGAGACTTTATACATGAGCAGTTCCTTAAGGATGAGGAGATGCTCTGAAGGATGGTGGTGGTGGCTCATTGGGTTGAGGAAGAAGAAATTTCGGGTGACGAACACATGTCAAGGGGAAGAATTCTCACCAGCAGAGCTTGAAAATGTGTGTGAGCTACTCTATGCTACTTAACATCATGTGTCCACTTGACTGAGCCAAGGATACCTGAATACTTATCAAACACGATTTTGACTTTGCCTGTCAGGGTATTTTTAAATGAAATTAGCGTTTGAATGGATATTTCTCTCTGAGGAGTTAAAACAGACTGCTCTCCTCAGTGAGCCGCTCTTATTCGGTCCCTCGAAGACCTGAGAGGACCAAAAAGGCTGATCTACTGCCAGGAGAAACTGTTCTCATGGTCTAGGATGATGATCTTTTCCTGTCTCTAGACTTGAACAAAACACTGATTCTTTGGCGATATTAAGGCTTTGGTGGCTTTTCAACCAGGCACGGATGTGGTCAGTTCTGTTGGTTTTCAGGCCTCAGACTTGGCCTATAACTGAACCATTGGTTCCCCTGGCTCTAAAACTTGCCTACTGTAAATATGGGGATTCCTCAGCCTTAATGATACCTTTGTTTTCTTTCTTACCTATGGTATGTTTCCAAATTCTGTTACTTCCTTAATGTTACCTCCTTCTCATGGCACTCAGTGCCCTTTGACATTTGACTGGATCTCAGCTTTATTTTCTTCTTCGTGCTGAGTATGATTCTTGGGGTTCATGCTGCGTGTGATTCTTAGGGCGTGTTCTGTCAACAGAATTTCTTTCCTTTGTTCTCTTTGCTTCCTCTGCTCTGATATCCTTCCCTCACCTCTGTCTGGCTAAATCAAAATCCCTCTTCGAGCTCAACACAGCTTCTTTGATCTCCTCTATTTTTAGCTTCTTTGATCTCCTCTATTTCTCTCCCCCCCCCATATATTTGGAAACAGACATCCACACACATACAGAAGGGGAAACGGGAGTGCTTTGCAGTTTGGTTGCATGGTCGCATATCTCTTTAGCCTTACGTCACTTACAACTTAAAAGCTTGGGCCAATCCACCATCTAGAGGGATTTGTATTGACAAAAATGTATTATAAAAAAGAAAGGAAGTTGATCACAGGGATGAGAACCCTGCTCTCTCGATTGCTACCTGCTCTTCCCATCCTTTAGAACAAGTAAATAGAAGAAATTCTCCTGCAATCACAGGACTTTCCATTTTGAAGAGAATCTTATCATTGAATGCATTTTTTTTCTTTTTTTTTTTTTTTTTTTTTTTTTTTTTCGAGTCAGGGTTTCTCTGTGTAGCTTTGCGCCTTTCCTGGAACTCACTTGGTAGCCCCGGCTGGCCTCGAACTCACAGAGATCCGCCTGCCTCTGCCTCCCAAGTGCTGGCATTAAAGGCGTGCGCCACCACCGCCCGTCCGAATTTTTTTTTCTTAAAAGATAACCTGTTTTAAAATTTATTTAATATTTTTATTTTTTGGGTTTTGTTTTGTTTTTGTTTTTGTTTTTGTTTTTGTTTTTGTTTTTTTCAAGACAGGGTTTCTTTGTGTAGCTTTGTGCCTTTCCTGGAACTGGCTTTGTAAACCAGGCTGGCCTTGAACTCACAGAAATCCACCTGCCTCTGCCTCCCGAGTGCTGGGATTAAAGGCGTGTGCCACCACTGCCCGGCGAATATTTTTATTTTATAATTAACTTAATTTCACATATCAGCCACAGATTTCCTGTTCTCCCTCCTCCCACCCCCCAGCTCTCCCCCCCAATCCACTCCCCATTCCCACCTCCTCCAAGGCAAGGTCTCCCCTGGGGAGTCAGTCCAGCCTGGTATGTTCAGTTGAGGCAGGTCAAGTCCCCTCCTCCCTGCACCAAGGCTGAGCAAAGTGTCTCAGCATAGGCCCCAGGCTCCAAAAAGCCAGCCCATGCACCAAGGACAGGTCCCGGCTCCACTGCCTGGGGGCCTCCCATACAGTTCAAGCTAATCAACTGTCCCACTTATCCAGAGGGCCTGATCCAGTTCCATGGGGGCTCCTCAGTTATTGGTTCACAGTTCATGTATTTCTACTAGTTTGGCTCTCTGTCCCTGTGCTTTTTCTAATCATGGTCTCAGTATCTCTTGCTCATACAATCCCTCCTCTCCCTTGCCGACTGGACTCCTGGAGCTCTACCTGGGACTCTAACAGAAACACTTTATAGTTGGTTTCTGAACCGGCCAATCTTCTGAGATAGCAGGACACGCTTCCTGTCGGTTTGGGACACCGACAATGATTGGCTCACCGCATTCTGCTGGGTCTAAACTGAGGTTTCACATGAAGTCATTTGTCCTGAGGTTGAAACAAGTGTCACGATGGCAATACTTCTTCATTCTGTTCTGTTAAATTGCTTGATAAGGTTAAGGAAAAGTCGTATCAGCCTCTTCATCCAGACCCATACTGTTTGCTTTGCAAAACTACTTGAGTATTTACCTAGAAATATGGTAAAGATATTTTCCTTTGGCTTGCACAACCTCATTTCAATATTTAATACTTGAGAATCAAAGTCAGGATTAACACAGATCTGGATTCCTAGTTTTAGGAATCCATTATCTTATGAGTTGTCAAAGTAGTAGTGTTTTCCTCTAATGATTAAAAATCTACAATTTAGAATAAATTTTAAAGCATATTTAACAAACAGAATTTCTGTTACATATTTGTCAATAATTCCACCTTGACTACATACACAATGTACAAAAATATATCTTCTTTAAAAGGTAAACCTTAGAAGCTCAAATTAAGGAGCTTGCTTCAAAATGACATTTGTACCAGAGCTATTCCTCAGATAAAATGTCAAAAGGCAAAATAGCAAATGGTCCTAGAATTGCCTATGAAGGCTGTGCTTGGTATATTCCTTGAGCAGCATTATAGTTTATTATGACTAATCCTAGACACACCCTCTGTATTAGTTCATGCTAGTACTGAGTGTCACATATCACCCTAAAGAATTATTTTCTTCTTGAGAATCCTGGTGAAGGGTTCCATCCATAGCACTGAATAAAACAAAAAACAAAGTGAAAGAGCTAAGGCTCCTTTGCCTGAGCTACCTCTGAATTTGCCTTTGGAAGTGAGGATCTAGTCTGGATCCTCCCATTGGGAGGAGAACTCACCTAAATTACCACCACTGTCTACAGAAGGACACAGACAATGAGAAACTTCCTGAGTCCCCCCCTATTCGGTATGACTTCTTTTTCCTTTTGGAGTAGAGTTCTTAGATGCTGCACTTATTCTGAATGTTAAGCGTCTGCTATGGATTAGATCTGAAATGTTCTCTCAAGGGCCCTGTGTTGAAGGCTTGTTTTCCAGAGAGATGCTAGAGCAAGGCTGTAGAAACTTGAAGAAGTGGGGCTACTGACAGGTAATGGGATTGCTGGAGATGTGACCCCCTAAGGGTACTCAGAGACCCAGTTCTCTCTCACTCTCTTTTGCACATTGACTAGAAGGTGAGCAGCCTTGCTCTAACACACAACATGCTGTGTACCAACACAGCAAAAGCACCGGAGCCAACCAACCAGGGGCATAACCTCTGGAACTATATCCAGAAAACCCTTTGCTTTTCATAAGGTTGTAATCTCATATTATTCATTACAGTAACAGGAAGCTGACTAGACCACCGCCCTTTCTAAGTGAAGAAAAAGAAAGCAAATATTCAGAAAGGAAAACACGTGGAGTGAGTAAGTCACCTGTAGCCCAGGAGAGCTCTTCTGCCTCCAGCTGGGGACCAGCATGCATATGTCCTGGTTACCACTTCTGAGCTGACTCACTGTTTTTAAAGAACACTCACCCATAAACATACAAAGCTTCCCAAGGTGTGTTTCTAAACCTGACTCCTCAAGCAAGTAAATGAAGAAGCCAGTGGTCGTTCACTAGCCTGAAAATGCAGGTAACATCACATACTTCTATAGGACCAAGTTGGAACTACTCTAACACAATGCCCATAGACCCTGTGCCTAGTAACTTCCCCCCAAAAAGTCCTTTATCGAACCCTCATGCTTTAATATTTCCATTGCTGTTAGAAATGAAAAGTTTTATGAATAATTTGTACTTTAAATTTTTCTTCAATGGAAGAGTATGATGCAAATGTTTGTTGATTGTTTGGTAAAGTTGCTACTTAAATGCTTCTGAAAGTGTGTCATTTTGATATACCGCAAAATAAGAATGGAATTAGGAGTGAAGATTTTAGTGTTATGCACTGAATTAGTACTTACTGATCTCTTTAGGAGTTTGCTTTTGTTACCCCCTCTTCAACCTTCTTAAAATTCTTCAATGCAAAAAGAAAAAAAATTAATTTTAGGTATCAACGGACAATTTGTTAAAATATTTCCTCTCCCAAACTCCATCTAAAGCTATATTGTGATAAAAAACAAAAATAATCAGTTTGCATATTTTCATTATTCATAAATCATGAATGTTATCTTCATTAACTATGAATGGCATTTGGTTCCAAATGCCAGTCCAGCTCTGCTTTGATTTGGTGCATTGGTATTATCAAGATGTAGATGGTTGAGTCATGGAACGCATATTTCTCCACAGGAGAACTTTGATTGCAGGAAATATCCTTTTAAGGCTTTGGGATGGAGAAAAGCCATACTTCATGTGTTTCCTTCTGTACATGTTTGCCTGCTGGGTGCACTTCAAGGACCACTCTAGTGTCGCCAGTTCCAGGATTAAATCTCAGAACAGGTGGAAGCCAAATACTTTGGAATTTGTGTTAGGGAGATTAATTTTTCCCAACTCAGTAAAGCACTAGTGTATTTTTCATTGCTCGTTTCCTATTCCTGTCCTTACACAATGCACCATGCCTCTGTTCTTCATGCCATTCATTTGCACAATCAGTGTCTGCCGCGCTGTGCCAATCCACTTCAAAGGGTAACGCGGAGGAGTTGAGTATTTCTGTACTCCTCTTGGAGGTAGAGCTTAGTAGTCTAAGGAACACTGGATGTATCTTAGAGAAGACTGTGCTTGCCCAGAAACAAAAATATAGCAGATCAGCTGGAATCTACAACAGCAAGATTTCTTGTCAGACGGTCTTTGGACCACTAGCCCACAAATAATGACCTGGAGACTTATTATTAATTATGAAAGCTTGGCCTTAGCTTAGGCATTTTCCCAACTAGTTCTTATAACTTAATTAACTCATATTTTCTTAATCTACATTCTGCCACGTGCCTCGGTTACCTCTTCTTAGTAAGGCACATCTGGCTTGCTCCAAGTCTGCTGGCAAAACCGCATGCCTAGATTCCTCCTCCCAGTTTCTCTTTCTCTGCCCGGAAGTCCTGCCTGTTCTCTCCTGCCTAGCTATTGGCCATTTAGCTCTTTATTAAACCAATCAACAGGCACCTTAAGCAGCGACACATCTTTGCAGTGTAAACAATATTGTACAACAGGGGTCCAATTAGCAAGTCCACCTGACAAAGACAGGCTTTCTTCATTTATGGTATAGTAGATGCTTAGTGAACCATGGTCAGATGAAACATCGTGTGAGAGTTATAAACATAAAGTAAAAGCAGCAACTTCTAGAAATTATGTTAGAAAATATTAGGACTGAGAGCAATGCAAGTGGGCACAGGAAGTGCCTGACCCTTCACTGGATGCCAAGCATGGGAGCTGTTTAAGAGGGATGCAAAGTTATCAGATGTGAAGTGAAGTCTCCTTTCCATAAAACTGCAGAATGCAGAGCTGGGCGGTGGTGGCGCACGCCTTTAATCCCAGCACTCGGGATGCAGAGTCAGGAGGATCTCTGTGAGTTCAAGGCCAGCCTGGGCTACAGAGTGAAATCCAGGACAGGAACCAAAACTACACAGAGAAACCCTGTCTCAAAAAACACACACACACACACACACAAAAAAAAAAAGCCTGTAGGATGTAATGAATGGCCATTTGGTTTGTGTTGTTTGAATGTTTTCTTCCCTGATAGAACCAGAAAGCAGCATAGAAACCCTATCAATCCTCTGTGCTTCTGAGGATGTGAAATCCCAGGAGTATGGCTGAGCAACTGTACTTACTCAAATTGGGAGGAAAAAAAAAAAAAAAAGAAAAAAGCTCCATGGGAAAAATCTAACAATTTTAATGTCACTGCAAGACGTTTTGCTGATGTTTTAGCTAAGGATTAAAAAAAGAAAAAAAAACCTAGAAGAGAAAAGCTGAGGTTAGGTCCAGGATAAAATGAGTCATGTTTTAATGACTAAACAGAACCTCCAGATTATAGGCACACAAATGCACTCATGTCAAGATTTGTGGACTGGACCAATTGCACCAGACGATGGCTGCCTTGATAGGCTTTCTTTTTGCTAACAAACCAATTTTGGCTTTCCTTTTACTACAGCAATTGTTATTCTTGTAAAATGATCTTTGAAAAGTAGCATTTTCCTTGTCTCTGTAACCTCAGATCAGGAAAACACCCATATTTCTCCTTCAGTTATCACAGAGGAAGGCTGCCTCCCAACTTCAGAGAGAACAAAGTTATAGTCGTCTGAATACATGGGTGGTAATTTGAACTTGACCTAACAAAGTCAAGCTTACAAGTAGCCTAACTTCCAGAAAGAATGCACGGGCTAAAGATAGAAATGCTGTATAGTGCCGTAACGTGGGGGCAGCATGCATTTTCCAAAACATCTGGGAGGTAAGTGAGTCAAAGATGGTCACTAGGACCAATCTCTGCTTCGGATTTCTTATTTTCAATACACTGACGAAAGAGTTAAACAACATGTTTGAACGGAACGTTTAATAACAGAAGACATTTATGATGTTTACTCAATGTTCTGGACCATTAAGCATCAACGACATGAGTTATTGTATGTAATATCTGGCCAAAAATCTTTTGACCAGGCTGCATTTTACAGCTCTCAGGGCTGCCAGCATCCCAATTTGAAAAGGCAATCTGTGGTCAGACCCTCATTTTCTCAGAGGACTTTGGATTTGAAAGTATCTCGTGTTGCCAGAAAGTACCTTTTGAAGTTTACATTTAGATGGATATTTATTTATTTTTTGCCTATAACAATGACAGTGGTTGAGATAAACTGTTTAATTCTAAATAGAAAACGCATCTGCTGTGTCTGCATTGTTTGTGGCTGCTGGAGGGGTGACAATTTAAACCAAGTAGCACACATGACATTTTAAGTGAGATGTTGTATGAGGGCTCACAGCTGCTGACATTGTTCTCTTTGGCTCTGCAGGGCCCAGTGGGGGTGGCCGAGTCGGAGCCCCCAGAAGTGAGCCTACTGTAGATGGACGTCCAGTGTCTTCTGAGGATTCAAACCCGGTATGTCCCCTAGTTATACTTGTGAATTTGTAAAAGTAAATTCAACAGGTATTTTTTTTCACACTTGGTTCCACAGTTTACTTGAACATATGGACTATACAGATTGATCTAGAAAGCGATTATCTTTGTACTCTTTACTGTTCTATGTATTTTTCTAGTGTTTCATAAAATTTTCAGAAAAAAAAGTTCATACAGTATTACATAATTCTTGTTACATCTAATGCCTTTGTATTGAAAAAGTAGCTGTTTTGAATTAGATGTAGCCTATAATCCAGACCTTCATTATGGCCTTTTGTTTGTATGAAGTGGACTCAGTGACTTGAGCGTACGTCTCTAACCAGTAGGCCGACTGGACTTCTTACTGTGTCTAATTGCTTCTCAGTTCATGTGATAGAAGAACTCGTTATAAGTGATGACAATGTTGATTCCTGTACTATAAAACTCCTTATTTAGTTCTCATTTTTCAGTCAATTATTTAATACTGTCAGTGCATTTAAAAAAATGATGACAGTGGCAATACTGGGTATTTTTGTCAGTTTTCTGATTTTCTTTATAAGACCCCAGCTAGTTGACTTGGATTAGATAAGATATATCGACTCATAGTTCTGGGGTTTTCATCTACCTGGCTCCATCACTCTGGGCCTGTGCTGATGTTGAACATGATGGTGAAGCCATGCATCATGGTGGAGCACAGGATGGTTCACATCTTGGCAACCCAGAAGTGAATGACAGGGAGAAGCAGGGGCGTGAGGATTCCAGCATCCCCTGTGATACCATGTTCACAGTGAGCTAATCCTTCCAACTAGACCCCCAACTCCTCAGATTTCCACCACCTCCCAACAGCAGCCCAGCTGCGAATTAGGATTAAAACACACAAACTAGATGGTGTGACATTTCAATCACAATGTGAGACAGTTTCATTTTTTTTTCCTTCATTTCAAAAGAATTTTCTATTCTTTACTGTGGTGGTATTGTATTCCCCAAAATATTGTGTACCTTAATAAACTTATCTGGGGTCAGAGACAGAACAGCCACAATATTAAACAGAGGTTAGGCAGTGGTAGCACACGCCTTTAATCCTAGCATTCCAGAGGCAGAAATCCATGTGTTCAAGGATACACCCAAGCATGGTGACCCACACCTTTAATCCCAGAAAGCAAGCCTTCAATCCCAGGTAGTGGTGGTAGAAAGCAGAAAGGTATATAAGGCGTGAGGACCAGAAACTAGAGGCATTTGCCCTGGAGAGGCATTTGCCCTGGGTAGGCATTTGGCCTGGAGAAGCATTGGGCTGGTTAAGCATTCAGGCTTCTAGCAGCAGTTCAGCTGAGAGTCATTTGGATATGAGGACATAGAGGCTTCCAGTCTGAGGAAGCAAGACCAGCTGAGGATCCAGCGAGGTGAGATAGCTGTGGCTTATTCTGTCTCTCTGACCTTCCAGTGTTCACCCCAATACCTGGCCCCAGGTTTGATTTTAATAAGAACTTTTAAGATTCATGCTACACTTTACCATTATGTTACTTTGGTTCGATTTATTTATTCTTCCATCTAAACTTTTTGGCAAGTATGTATAAATGATAAGGACATTTTAAAAGATCTATCCAATATAACAACAATTTTAAAGCTTAATATTATCAGCTGTCCAGCCAATAATTGTATTTCTATTCTTTTGTGACTGTCACAAACATTTTAAATGTCACTATCTAAAAACAACCTACACATGATGATTAATCATTTTAAGAGTCCTTTAATATGCAGTTTCCCATACTAAATTTCTCTCTATTTTCCTCTTTTCCCAATTTCATGTTGAAGAAATCACATTATTTATTTTTTCATAACTTCTCATGGTCCAATTTTTCTAATTGTATCTATTCAGTATCATTTCTTTTTTAGTGGAATCAACATTTTTAGAGAACATCTTGCTATGTAGCCCAGCTTGACCTGAAATTCGCTGAGATGATCTCAAACTCTCAGTCCTCCAGCCTCAGCCGCTTGAGTGCTGGGATTATAGGTGTACCACCCTGCCTGGGCTTCCAAGATTCTAACATGCTTCATGCTATCTATGGCCCCTGTATGGTGGTAGTCTGATTTAGAAGCTTGTCAATTAAGATCTATCTATCTAATACTCTACCTGTCTGTAACAAGACTGTGTACAGGTTGGGATACTTGCTCCCCTCAGAAGCTCCTGAGGTTGGATATCTGCTCTGCGACCATTAACTCAGTCTGTCAGGTTATCACTCTAATGATACCGATTTTTAAAATTGTATCATACATTCTCATTATAGACTGAATAGTGTGTGCCCTGCCCCAGGCCCAGTTCAAATGATGGAAGTCATAAAATGATGACAAATAAAAATCTCCAATAAGGTGGGTTTAGGAAGTAAGGTATTTTGAATCAAACAAGGTATTTCAAGTCAAACAAGTCAGGAGGGTCTTGCCCTAGTAAAGGAGGTCGCATCATTAGGATAGCCCTAAGAAAGTTGCCGTCGTCATCATCGTCATCATCATCGTCATCGTCATCGTCATCGTCATCGTCGTCTTCGTCTCCTCCTCCTCCTCCTTCTCCTCCTCCTCCTCCTCCTCCTCCTCCTCCTTCTTGCCATGTAAGGACACAGAAAGAAGGCATTATCCATGATGCACACCCCAGTCCCTTACCACACACTGAAGTGCCAGTCCCTCAGTCTTGGACCTTCTGGCCCCTGTGCTATGAGAAATACATTGTGGTGTCTGTGAGCTAAACAGTCCATGGAGTCCTATTACTATAGCCCAAACAGACTGGCTTGCTTTTAGGAACTTGAACTTAAGATTTTTATGTAACAGTGCGCATTCTATAGATATGCATTCACGAGTATGCACATCTGTGCATGGGTGTATGTTGTGATAGTGCTGGTGTGGGGGGGGGGGGGGAAGAGAGAGACAGAGAGAGAGAGATAATTTTAGGTGCAGATCCTCACGATCCATCTACCATTTTTTTGAGACCTCTCTCTGGTAGAGAGGCTAGCCAGCAAGCCCCAGAAATCCACCTGGATCTGCTCCTCTAGTGAAGGAATTACAATTGTGTGCCAGCATGGTCAACTTTTAAAAAAGAATTACTGGTTGGTGTCTGTGTGTGTGTGTGTGTGTGTGTGTGTGTGTGTGTGTGTGTGTAGTGGATGTGCATGTGTGTGGTGTGTGGTGTGTATATGTATATGTATGGTGTGGTGTGGTGTGGTGTGTCTGTGAGTGTCCATATCTGTGTCTTTGTGTTGTGTGGTTATGTGCACATGAGGGCAGATACTCACCGAGGCCAGAGGCATTGGAGCTGGAGTGAAGGGCAATTGTGAGTCACCTGACATGGATTCTGGGAATCAAACTTGGGCTGTCTGCAGGAGTGGTGCATGCTCTTAACCAGTGAGCCATCTCTGAAGGCCCTCCTCCCCAGATTTATTAAATATGAAGTCTAGGGTTAAACCTGGGGCCTTGTAACTTAACTATTTCCCCAGCCCAATCATTCACATGGTAAATTATAAGTTAGACCACAGACATTTTCCCTCAACCCCGTTCCAAGCCTGGTCTATGTGGCCGAGGTGCTTCCTGGACATTTCCCATTCCCTCATAAGGAAGGGAACAAGAATGGACTGCAGCAGTGAGGTCTAAGAAGAGTCACCCTGTTCCAGCTTTATCAGTAAGATTACTAAGACTGAACTCTGTGTGCTCAACATTAGCAAAATACTGTGAGCAGTAACCCAACTTGATGCCACTGACTTCATTCCTTTAGGACAATGGAATTTTAACACACCTTGGCTTTTGCGACACTGGAGCCAATGTAACTCAATGAAAAAATTAAGCAGACTCTTCCTCTTTCGGATTATAGTTTTAACCATGTAGATCTCCAGGAATGTTTGGGAGTTCCCACACTGCACTTTGGCAGGCATTACACTAGACACAAAGTCCCTACTACCAGCAATACCCTCTGCCACAGTCCCAGCCTTATCTACAGCTGAGCTAGAGCTCAGTAGAAATGTAGCTTCTCAAGTCACCATCCACAGCCACCTAGCGTCAAGCAGCTGGCCCAACAGTGTCACATCATCACCCTTCAGTCTGCAGGGTGTTCATCCCTATCCTGATTTCCTTGATTGTTGACTTTTCCTTGTTTATTTTCTCCTCTTGTTGCTATAGAATAAACTATTTGAGATCATAGATTATTTTTCCTTGTGTGTTCACATTTATTTTGTACCTAGAATAATTGCTGGCATATACTAAGCATTTACAAATACTTAGTGAGTGAATACATAAAACATTGATTGTATTTGCATAGAAACTATAGATTATACCAGAAGCAGAAATCACTTAGGGGGAATGGGAGTAGGTATATGAGGACCTGCTGTCAGGGTTAAGGGTGGAGGCAGACTTATATTAGTTATAACTAGGTGTGATGGTTTGAAGGACAATTTTCCCATAAGTGCATAGGTTTGAATACTTGGTTCCCAGTTGGTGAAACTGTTTGGAAGAATTAGGTGATACAGCCTTATTGGAGAGACTTGTCACTAGGGGGGCGGACTTTGAGATTTCAAAAGACTTGTGCCATTCCCAGAGTGGCTCTCTGTCCCGTGCTTGCAGATGAAGATGTGAGCTCTTGATTATTCTTGTCACCATTCCTTTGCTCCACCACCATGGACTCAAACCCTCTGAAAATATAAGCCCAATCAAATGCAAATTTTATGAGTTGCCTTGCTCATGGTATGTGGTCACAGAAGACAGCAATGTAACTAAGATAGAAGTTAGTAACAGGGAGTGGGTTATAGATGTGAAGAAGATGACTGTGTTGGAGGAAGGTGGAAGGCTTTGGGACTCTGGACTAGAAAAGTGGTTGGATATTGTAGACAGGGCTTAGTGGACTATCCTAGTAGAAGCTTGGAGGCCAGCAGTACTGAGAGCTTTGTGAACTGTGGAGGTCAGTTTAAGTAACTTTCCAGGGGAACACTATTAGCAACTGGACTAGAGACCATTCTTGGGATATTTTGGCAAAGAATGTGGCGGCTTTCTGTCCTTGTCCTAATATTTTGGCTGAGGCTAACTTTAAAAGTACTGGAATGATGTCTTTGCTGGAGGAGATTTCAAGGCAGCCTAATATTGGCTTTGCTGTGTGATTATTCGTAATCACCCTTATGCAGGTCTGCAACTAAAAGGAGCAAGGGGGACAAAAAATAAATACAAAATGTACAGACTGAAGAGGAAAAGAACACAGGGAAATTTAATGTTGGAGCCAAGGACTGTGCTGAAAGAGGTAAGAAAATCAAGGCAAAGCCAGGTCTGCATTGTGGATAAAGGGAGGAGTGTCTTCAGGACAGGACCCCGCCCAGCTAACCTTCCATTGTGGAAAATGAAAAGGCCAGGACCTTTTCTGCTCCTAAAAAGCAACAACAAAGGAAAGCTGCTGCAAATGTGATTCAAGGGGGCCAGGCTCCACCCCAAATGCTCAGCCAAACTTGGGAGTGTCATCCACGGGGTTCTGGCTTTAGAGTTATGATGCGCACACTAGGAACGGTGTTGTGGACTCTCCCTCCTTGGGTAAGGAGAGCTGCTAATGTTGGATATGTGGTAGGAGCGCCCCTGCATTGAGACTCTGAGAGGCCGTTCTGAGGATCTGTAAAAGTGAAGCCTGGATTGTGTGGGAGATCCCCAAGAACCATAAGACCATCTTCCAAGGAGAGGCTGTAGACAAGAAGTGGAGCCATCTCAAAAAAGAGAACTATTTGCAGACAGCAAAGATGGAAGGGAAGAACCATCCAAACCTTCTGATGTCAGAGCTCGCTGTAGGGTCTGGAGTTCTCTCTGCTAGGTTTAAGTCTTGCTTTGATCCAGCCTTCCTTCACCGTGCCCCCATTTCTTCCTCTTGGAATGGTAATAGATAGTCTGTTCCACTGTATCTTGGGAGCGTGTGCTTTGCTTTTTTTTATTTTACAAGGGGTTTCAATAAAGAGATTGCCTTGAGTCTCAAAAGAGAGTTGGATGACTTTTAAATGCTGTTGTGTCTGTGGGAAGGTTAAAAAAAAAAACTTGTTATTCTCAATTATTTGTTGCTCAACCAAAATGCTTGCAACTATAGATCAGCAAGGTACTACTGCACTAACTGTTAAGGTGTCAGTATAGTAGCTAACTTATTATTCCTTTGATTTACAGTGGTGTCCTGCCTGCAAGATACGCTAGTGCAATGCTGGCACAAAGCTTGTGGGAGTCACCAACAAGTATCTTATTTGACTTACAGCTCATTCCACAAGGTGGAGTCCACACCCGACACTGCTCAGTTGACCAAGAACCTTAAGACTAGCTTGTGATAATTGTGTTCCCCAAAATATTGTGCACCCCAATAAACTTATCTGGGGTTAGAGAACAGAACAGTCACTAGATACAGAGGCCAGAAAATGGTGGCACACATGCCTTAAATCCTAGCATTCCGAAGGCAGAGATCCATCCTGATCTCTATGAGTTCACAGCCACACTAGAAACAGCCAGGTGTGGTGACTCATGCCTTTAATCGCAGGGAGTGATGGCAGAAAGCAGAAAGGTATATAAGGCATGAAGACCAGAAACTAGAAGCTTTGGGCCTGGTTAAGCTTTTAGGCTTTTAGCAGCAGTTCAGCTGAGATTCATTCTGGATGAGGACTCAGAGGCTTCCAGTCTGAGGAAACAGGATCAGCTGAGGAACTGGCAAGGTGAGGTAGCTATGGCCTGTTCTGTCTCTCTGATCTTCCATCATTCACCCCAATACCCAGCTCCAGTTTGTTTTTATTAATAAGACCACTTAAGATTCATGCTACACTAGCTAGCCCAGAGACCTAGGGTAAAACCAAATACTACTGTCCTAAAGAAGCAAACAAACATTGCAATTAAATGACTCCTAATGACACTCTTCTATACTCATAGATCTGAGCCTTGCTCAGCCATCAACAGAGAAGCTTCCTTCTGCAACAGATGGGAGCAAATATAAAGATCCAAAGACAGATATTATGCATTGAGTTAGATACCTTGGAACACTCAGCTCTGAATGATATGTCTCCATGAATTCCTCCACTCAGGGTTCAGGAAACTCTAACGAAGAGGAGGTAGGAAGAGTGTAAGAGCCAGAGGGGATGGAGGACACCAAGGGAACAAGGTCCTCTGAATCAGCAGGCTCAAAGTATGTATGAAGTCACCAAGACTGAGACAGCATGCACAGGGCCTCCACAGGTCTGCACCCCTTGGCGTCCTTGAAAGAAGCAGACACATGCCCCATCCCTACCATAGAAGCTATCTCCAATTGATAACCACTTGAAAATGAAAATGTACTTTTTCCAAGGGAGTCTCACTAGGAAACAAACTCCTCTTAAGGGTAGACTGTATTTCCAGCAGTAGACGGCAGAAAGAAAATGAACTCAAGAGCATCTTTGGAGGTTCCTTGTCTCATGATGCTGTGTCAGGACTATTCCTTTTTTAATTTGTTTGTTTATATCATTTTATTTTATTTATACATTTTCTCTTTTACTCGACAGGTCTTTGCATATATAATATGACTTCTAGTTTAGTACTTTTAGGGGGATTCCCAAGTATGCAAAGGAATGGGTCTCTGTGTCTATATCTGTTTCTCGTGCCTTTCTTGAGCTCTTCTCCTTCTGTTGGTTTTGTACTATTCTAATGTGTTAGCTTTTGTTTTATCCTATGTCATATTTTATCATTATCCCTTAGAAGCCTAATTGTTTTCTAATGAGTGTTATGATCAATCCATGTGAGTCTATTTAATGGGCAAAAGGGATTTATTAGGATATAAATCGAGGAAATAGACTCACTAGTACAGAACTGAGTAAACAGTTGAAGACCTCCTCTGTTCTGACTGGGAGCGAATCCACCTGGTGTTTCAATCAGACTAGGAAGCAGGCAGCAGGAAGGAGGGACTTGTGACCCTTCTCCCTTTTCTTTTAAGATGCACTGCCTCCTTCAGGCCCTATAGCCCAAGGTCATGGGTGGAGCAAATACCACTACAATTGAGAGACAGAAAGATAGTGGGTTGGGATGAAAGGGGAGATGAGAAGGAACTTAGAGGAGAAAAGAGAGGGGAAACCATAATCAGAATATATTATATGAGGAAAACTATATTTTCAATAAAAGGAAAAGAACAAGAAAAAAAACTTATTATATAGCTACAGTATTGGGGGAATCTCTGAGCCTCAGTTTACCTTTTTCCTTTCCTGTATTATGTACCCAGTAGGGCCTGCTTTGTCTGCTCTACAAGGGTAAGATAGGTTCCATAAACAAAATATGTGACAATTCATAAAATATTTTATTTTCTGCTGAATTATAAGTTCTTTGGGCACCAGGGTCTAATCTTGTTCATTTTTACTTTCCTTTAGGAATCAATGAAGTATCTAATCTCATTCTGGCCTTATGAGCATAGACTAATAAGTTAATGAAACTTTGATCATGCCATCATTTTCTGTTTTATTTCCAAGGCAGTAGATCTTTCGGAGATCTTTTAAATCATTTCATCTCTACTTCATGGCTGTTAATCCCTTTCATCTAAGCTTACCTACCATGATCTCTCTAATATTTTGAAGATGAAAACACACAATTTATCTAACACCCTGAACACTTAGAAAAAGTAGAAGGTATTTTGCATCTCAACATAGATAGTAGAAATATATTAAGACACTACAAATAAAAGAGGTTTTAGAATACTAGATAGATAAATAGGTAGGTGATATACATTTTGTATTACCTCGACATGGACAATCTCCTTTAAGACGGTGTCTGTTCTTCCATAAAAATCAAATCCCAGTAAGTTAATGGTGTGTATTCTGTCATCTAGGGTCCTATGTCTCCATATGGAGATGAGCTCATTACCGGTGTAAGCCTATCTGCCGCAGAATCTTCTCTACAATGTGTTCCACGCACCCTATTTTGCAGTTCCCAACAGTAGAACGCTCTCAGTTCAGTTTCTCTTTGTCCAAAGACCTATGCGCTCCCGATATTCCACCACACCCACAGATTCAATTGTTATCTCCAAAACATATACAGTACTAGTGAAATTATATAATGTAAAATATGCCATTCATGTGATATACAAATGAATATTTTCATATTTGAAGCTGTTTACTCATTTAATGAGTATCCACGTAAGAGGGGCTGGGACAAGAGATATTAATGACACACAAATGCCCTGCCTTGAAATAATTCAAAGTCAAGAAATAAAAGTGATTATTGTTTTGTTCAACATCTTAAACTAAATATATGGAAATGTTGAATATTCTGTCTAAAATATTCAAAATTTGAGAACAGAATATAAAAAATCATTTCTATATATTATAGACAAACATGCAAAGCATTTTCATGAAGCATCTCACTCACTATTATACAATAATCTTTTGAGATAAGTACTATTTTCCTTGACTCACTCAATGCCAACTAATAAAAAACTGAATCAGCTTTTGACACTTACTAGCATAGAGCTGTTCATCTTTCTTCTGCAGCTATTTTCTATGAATTGAAATAGTTCCTTGAGGAGGGATAAAAGAGGCTCATAAGACTGGGAAAGATTACTAAACTCGCAAGGCTTAGGAAGTTCATAAAGTTAACAGATTCACAAGGCTCCTCCCCAGGTTATGTATGAAGTAACAATTTCTAGGCTAGGAAACTTTTTAATGTTGCTGATTGCAAATTGAGCAAGAAGCTCAAGAAATGAAGCCTTTATTCAGCCAGGCTAGGGTGAACTTTTCAATAATGTAGTTGCATTTGAGTCACCCATGGTCCTGCAAATAACCCCTCACCCATGAGCCTATAAGCAACCCCAATGGACGCTGTAGTTCTCTAACCTGGCTTTGGGTGAAATAATTTCTTTCATCTGTCTTTGGGGCCCCATCTGGGGTTGATAGACATGTCCTGTGTATCACCTAGGAAATAGTCACACAACAGAATTTTGTGCCATTGCTAATAAAGAAGATCGTTTTTTTTTAAAGTCCATTCATGATTAGTATTCAAATACTTACAAAAAAAGGTTCTTGACATTGGTATTTATTGAAGATCTGGGGTTATATCAAAGGATAGACCACACATGGGGACGAACTTCACTGTAAGCCATGAATGACCAAGATCTGATCCTTGAAAGATGGCACATAACAGAAGAACATTTAGATTTAGATAGTTTTAAAAGTTTTCAGCAGAGTGTGGCGGTACACACCTTTAATCTCAGCATCCAGTGAGGCCAGCTTGGTCTACATAGTGAGTTCCTGGAGAGCCAGAGCAATATAATGAGACCCTGGCTCAAAAAAAAAACTTTCTAATTTTACTTTGAGAAGGCCTCATTTTGTAAAATATTTCTTTTTGGTATTACAAACAATAGCAATAGAGGAAAATATAGAAAGAAATGGTTAAGCATTGATCTAAACATTTGTATTAGCCAAGGTTCTTCATAAAAAAAATAGAAATAACAGAATATAAATGGTCTAGAATTCAACTCATGGTTAAAACATAAATGAAAATTGTTTATATTTGAACTCATAGTTTTTGTTTTATATATACATACATATAGCATGTAGAAAATATTTATGTATGGATAAAAATATTTATTATAAGGAATGGGCTGATATAACTATAGAGGTGGTCAAGCCCCAAGGTTGAGGCCCAGGAGTGTTCAGTTCACATCTTAGCGCAGCAGGATGAAGGCCAGGAAGGCCAATGCTCTAGTTTAAAGGCAGTCAGGCAAGAATGTCTATAAGAAATTAAATTATTATAAACCTTATGGAAGACATTTGTTAGAAGGCATTACTGATAATGGGTCTAAGATTTAGTCTTAAAGCAGTAACAAAGGTTGCACTTGCAATTGAGATAAAATGTTGTTAAATGAATATGGCATTATTATAAAAGATATTGAAAGGAATGGCCAGTGGCAGGTGGCTCCTGTGTTAGTTGTTCTTCTTGTTGGGGTGACAGAATACTGACAAGGGTAACTTACTTAAGAAGGAAGGGTTTCTTTGGGCCCAAAGCTCAAGAAGGGGTACAGTCCATCATGGCAGGGAAATCAAAGAAGTGGGAGCATGAGGCAGCGGGTCACATCTCAAGAGCAGTCGGGAAGCAGACAAGACTTTTTGTGTTTATCTCACTTTCTCTTTTTTATTCAGTTCCAAGACACCAGTCCTTTTATGGTGCTGCCCATACCTAGAGTGGGTCTTCAGACTTCATCCAGATTTTTCTAGAAACTCCCTCACAGACCCACTCAGAGGTGTTTCCCTAGCGATTCTAAATCCGGTCAAAAGGACAATGAAGTTAAGTGACAGATAAACTCTGGTTCCAATAGACAGTGGAATATGTGGGCACCAGCATTTGTGATGTGGAAAGCTATTTGTAACATACCATACAAAATAAATAAGACATATCCTAAGGAGGCATATATCAACCATGTGTGCACACACACGCATATACGTGGTCTCAGACCCAAAATTGTAGTTGCAAAGGTAACAATGATTTCTCCATAGGGGAAGTTCCTCTATAAACACCCAAACTAATGTTTCTCATTTGATAAATGTGGTCAACACCTATAGCCTTTAAAGTGTTTGTCATGTAAGGTATTTCTGATGTCAGTTACCATGTAACTTGATACATATGACTGATACTGGATACTATATGTGAAATTGCCCACCTTTCCCAACTCCTGCTTTCTGTGTTAAGAAATCACAAAATATCTACCTCAGTATTACTTAGACATAGGTCATGTTGGAAGTCAACATTTATTATGTGAGAACTGTGTGCTTGACTGTAAACAAGACATAAAGATGTAGAGGGACCTGAAGCAGAGGAAGAAACCCAGGGGAGCCCTGGTGTGTCTGGACCTTTGGCAGAGACTCTTGTAATAGGATGGGTTGGTGGCATGTTTACTGCCTGAACTCCAACAAGTGGGTTGGGACATTCCTAAAAAGCCCCCTCAGGCCTCAACTGGCAAGCAGACTCGTGGACAGAAAAGTAGGTGTGGAAGGAATGTAAAGACAAAGACTGTCCCCTTAAGAAAATGAGAATCAAGGTCATGTGCGAGGTGAAACTGGTAGAAGCTACTAATAGGATGACTAGATTATCTGCAAATGTAACTTCATTTTTGGCAGTGAATTCATTAATTCTAGAAGCAACTTCAGAAACACTAAATGAAGAGAGTATTCTTAACAGAGATTAGAATGTTTGGGAAGCATGCAGTTCTGTTTGGTTCTAGGATCTAGTCTAATTAGAGGTGGCTTCTTCCAAGGGTGATGGAAAGTGCAATGGGTGGAGACTGAAGGCTGCTCCCAATCTGAGTCCTCATCTGGGCAGGGTTGGGGATGTATCCTTCCCTGTTACCTGCAGTTACAGACTCAGATTCTCTTGCCCAAGATTCCAAACCAACAGTTCACAAAGCACAGCCCTTAGTCCGGCAGTGTCTGTGTTCCCTAGGAACTTACTGGAACTATGGATTCTTGGTGCCAGCTGCACAGATACTACATACGAGTTTCTGGGGCTTTATTCCACAGTCCATGCTTTACCAAAATCTCTATGAGGGCATTAATGGTTAACTTGAAAGAATAAAGAACCATCTTGAGGATGAGCCTCTGGGCATCCCTCTGGGGAACTGTGTCGATTATATTAATGTCATGGAAAGATCTATCTTGACTGTGGGCAGGACCATTCCCTATGCAAGCAATCCCAGACTGTATTCGAGTGGGAAAAGGCAGCTGAGCATGTGTTCACCGCCTCTGTTTCCTGATTGTGGATGTAGCAGGAACAGCTGTTTCCACGTCCTGATGCTTTAATTTCCTTCCTATGTTGGACTATACCTGGCACTGTGTGCTAAAATAAACCCTTCCTCCCTTCAGTTGCTTTCGTCGAGGTGTTTTTATCCCAGACACAAATTAAGAAATTCAGGCAACTCTCCAAATAGCTTTCATATTCACTCCAGTTGGAAAAACACTTGTCAGGAAAACACAACTTTCAGAAGTCTCTTGGAAAAGTCAAAAGACCATAGCTCCCTCTGCACCCTTAGTCATACTTTCAGCTACCCACACTTGACTATGATCTGAAAATAAAAGGAAAATTCAGAAGTCATTCATGTTGTAAATAACTTACATTACAGCACATGGTTATTTATAATTAACTATAATTGTTGTTAATCACTTATTATGCTCAATTTATGAGTGAACATTGTCAGAGGGCTGGTTTTATGTTTGTATAGGTAGAGAAACAGTTACATAGAGTTGAGCTTTCACTGGTTCCAGAACCTGTGGATAGTCTTGGTAGGTATCCCTTGGAAAATAAAAGACTTCTATAAACTATGAAAGATTCCCAAAAATGACTTAACACACACTCAAGAATTAGTTTTTATAATCTTTAAGACATTTTATTCCTGAATTTATCACTATTTTTCCAAATTAATGAATATCATATTTAATGAAATCAAACTATATATATATATATATATATAAATATATGAATGTGTATACATATGCCGTTATACCCAAAACTATTCAAAACAAAACTGTACTACCTAAGTGTAGCATTTCTCATTTTTTAATGAGTGACTGCTTACAGTTTTGCCATCTCTGTCTTTTCTCGGGCTCTGTTCAGATGGGGGTCATTGGAAGGAAAATCAATAGCAGACACTTCCATGCTTATAGTGGTACAGCAGAACCTCTTCTCTCTTCTCAACTCCCGGTATCCCCTTTTCATCTCAGCTGAGAGCCCCTTAGTTTCCTAAGGAATATAGGAGCTTTCAGAAGACAGTGTGTACTCACATTCTGCCTCTCCTCTGTGATGGATGGGAGGTTTGGGTGCCATCCCTGACTCATGCTGTGTCCTTTCTCTGGCTACAATTCATTAAACTTTTCGATTGAATCACTGTCCTTAGTACATGGACATGCTGTACTCACTATGTTCACTATGTTAAAACAAACACAAGCCCTTTTTTACCTCATTTCCCTGTATCATTCTTCATCTATTGCTCCATATTTCTTCCTCCTGACCCCACACATAACCACATTTTTCCAAAGGACTTATTTATTCTCTGTCTTCTCCGTTTCTTTTGCAACCAATCTAAACCAGCTTTCTTCCCACCCACACTACGATGCTTTCTGGGTTATCAATGACTTTCACAGTCCAAATCAAATGGCATCTTCCCCATCCTTAAACTATTCTCGCTCTCTCACTTGTGACATATTTACTGCCTACATTTTGAAACACTATACTTGACTCTTCTTGGCTGTTACTTTCTCTGCTTTATTTTTGCTTTGGTCACCATTCTTGTGTGTGGTCAAGAACAGTTCAGGCCTTGAATGTTGCAGGTTCTTAGAGCTAGACTTTCTTTGTTGGACTAGAAAGGCAGTTCTCAACCTATGAGTGGTGACCCCTTTGGCAGTGGAACAATCCTTTCATAGGGGTCGCCTAAGACCACCAGAAAACACAGATAATTCATGAATTATCATGAATTACATGATAATTCATACCAGCAGCATAGAGTTACGAAGTAGCAATGAAAATAATTTTATGGTTGGAGGTCACCACAACAGGAGGAACTGTGTTAAACAGTCACAACATTAAGAAGGTTGAGAAGCACTGAACTGAAGAATCATAATTCCACGTGTGACAGTGGGGAGGATGGAACCTCACAAATAAAGAGGACAAAGGAGGGCAACATGTGCTGGGAGAGAAGAAGCTAAGATTCTAGTGCCACAGCGCACAAAGGACCTGGTGGAGAAGCAAAGCACCCATTCTCTGGGGGCCATAGGAACAGCTTTGGGCAAAGGAGCCACATTTGTTATGATCTCTGACTTCTACTCCCATTGGAAATGTTTTATGTGATGATTAAGAAACTGGATATTCTGAATGTGAATACCTTG
>CABHPP010128863.1:9852-45688 GCA_902168425.1 Peromyscus attwateri | reverse complement strand
CAGAAAAGGAGTGAAGATAATCATGATTCTTTTGGTGGCAATTCACAGTAACCCAAGGCCAGCAACATAGAATAGACACACCTAAACATAATTGCATAAACTTCATACCATCAATAAGCATATGAGGGCCTCAGTGTCCTTGAGGCCATACAATAAGGTACTACATCTTGTAATCTAGACATCAGGTGCTGTGGTATCCCGAAAGCAAAATGTTTGATAAATATATGCCTTTGGGAGTTGTCAAAAGTCAGTTTGGACTATTTGTCAGTCAAATAATCAAAATGAAATCTCAAATCTTCTTATAAATATTTTCCCCATGATTCCTTTTTTGGGGTAGGCCATGGTATATTGAGCTTAATTAACTACTGAAAGGATGTGCCTGGATTAACAAAGAGATGAGATGTTCACTTCCACAGAACACAGGTGGAATTAGTCCTCTGTAATGCTTTGAATTCTCAGCAGTGGGGGAAACCACAATTCTTTAAACAGAAGATAGTTACTACTAGAAATTCAATTTATAGTACTTCCCTTAGAGTGGTTGATTACGGAAAAGGAATGTTTCGGGTTAAGAAAGGGTTTACAATGTCATTGTTTTTCTCTGCTGAGTAGTATTCCATTGTGTATATGTACCACATTTTATTTATCCATTCTTCAGTTGAAGGGCATCTAGGTTGTTTCCAGGTTCTGGCTATTACAAACAATGCTGATATGAACATAGCTGAGCAAGTGCCCTTGTGGTATGATTGAGCATTCCTTGGGTATATGCCCAAGAGTGGTATAGCTGGGTCTTGGGGGAGATTGATTCCCAATTTTCTAAGAAAGTGCCATATTGATTTCCAAAGTGGTTGTACAAGCTTGCATTCCCACCAGCAGTGAAGGAGAGTTCCCCTAGCTCCACATTCTCTCCAGCATAAGCTGTCTTCAGTGTTTTTGATCTTAGCCATTCTGACAGGCAAATGGATGGATCTAGAAAAAATCATCCTGAGTGAGGTAACCCAGACTCAGAAAGACAAACATGGTATGTACTCACTCATAGGAGGATACTAGATGTAAAACAAAGATGACTAGCCTGCTACTCACAACTCCAGGGAGGCTACCTAGAAAACAGGACCCCAAGAAAGACACAGGGATTGCCCAGTGACAGAGAAATGGATGAGATCTACATGAACAACATGGACATGAGTGGGGGAAATGAAGGGCAAGGGTCGAGGGAAAGAGAGCTTAGGGGAGCGGGAGATCCCAGCTGGATCAAGAACAGAGAGGGAGAACAAGGAATAAAAGACCATGATAAATGAAGACCACATGAGAATAGAAAGAAGCAAAGTGCTAGAGAGGTCCACAGAAATCCACAAAGATACTCCCACAATAGACTACTGGCAATGGTTGAGAGACAGCCCAAACTGACCTACTCTGGTGATAGGATGGCCAAACACCCTAAATGTCATGCTAGAAACCCGTCCAATGACTGAGGGAACTGGATGCAGAGATCCACTGCCAGGCCCCAGGTGGAGCTCCAGGAGTCCAATTGGTGAAAAAGAGGAGGGTTTGTATGAGTGAGAATTGTTGAGTATGAGTGAGAATTGTTGAGACCAAGGTTGGAAAAAGCACAGGGACAAATAGCCAACCAAATGGAAACACATGAACTATGAACCAATAGCTGAGGAGCCCCCAACTGGATCAGGCCCTCTGGATAAGTGAGACAGTTGATTAGCTTGATCTGTTTGGAAGGCATCCAGGCAGTGGGACCGGGTCCTGTCCTCAGTGCATGAGCTGGCTGTTTGGAACCTGGGGCTTATACAGGGACATTTGGTTCAGCCTAGGAGGAGGGGACTGGACCTGCCTGGACTGAATCTAACAGGTTGAACTCAATCCTCAGGGGAGTCTTTGCCCTGGAGGAGATGGGAATGGGGGGTGGGCTGGGGGGAACGTAGGGGGGGCCGCGGGAGGGGGGAGAACAAGGGAATCCGTGGCTGATATGTAAAATTAAATTAAATTATAAAATAAAAAAAAAGAAAGGGTTTACATCTGAGCAACTGAGTCATTTCAGAGGTGCTGAGCAATTTCTGAAAACTCCCTTTACTCTGAAAGTTGAGTGTCTGCAACTACCAGGGAGTTCTACCCCCTTGGTTTGATGCTCTTTGTCCACTGTCAGCTTTGCAATAGTATTTTATAGGGAAAAAAAAGGGCATCATTTATTGAATCTGATTTCAAGGGAAATGGCTATTATTTTACACATTTTAGGTTCACATACAATAATAATCTTCCTCTCATTTTTCTTGATCTAGAGGCCTTTGTTTTTCATATTTAATCATTGTATACACACCATTTACATAATAATGGGCTTTCCTTCACATTTGCAACAGCTTCAGGTAAACAATAAATTCATCTTCCCACGTATTCCTAGTTGGTGAACTGTTTTAGAAAAATGTGACTCAAACATCTCCTGCAGCATCTCTGTTATTCTTCCTTTCACTCGGCTTTAATTTTTCTTGAATAAAATCACTGTATTATCAAATGCATACTCCAAAATTGTCACCACCACAATATTTTATTCTTGTTGACTTGCTGACAATAGTAATAAATATGACTGGTGCACAAAGGATACCAGAGATCAAGAAATGTTCTTGTTTTGTGAGGTTTCTATAACACTGAAGGTGTGATGCTTAGATTAGTAACTTCAGAGTCTTTGTCCAGTTACTCCTAAGGCCCAAGTGGGAAGCAGCTAGTGTGGCTTCAGTCCCCCACCTTACCACAACTCATAGGGCCCCACTCTTAGACAAAGGACTGCAGGTGACTAAGGAATGCTGAAATCAGGAGAAATGGTCTTTACCAGAGCTGAGCCCTCTAATCCGTTACCAACACCAAGGGGTCAGCCCTAAAATCATGTACAGGCAAGTAATAATAAATGAACTGAACAGGGTGAGTTTATTTATCTAGGCTTAAGTGTGTGTGTGTGTGTGTGTGTGTGTGTGTGTGTGTAAGAATAACAGAAAAAGAGGCCAGTGCTGGGGATGTCTTTTTGTATGCTGTGTTGCTCTGATTGATTTATAAATAGAACGTTGATTGGCCATTAGCCAGGCAGGAAGTATAGTATAAGGAGAGAGGCAGGATAAGGAGAGAGGAGAATGCTGGGAAATGGAAAGCTGAGTCAGGAGATGCCACTAGCCCCTGCTACCATGAGAAGTAAGATGTAAAGATACCAGTAAGCCACGAGCCACGTGGCAAAGTATAGATCTATAGAAATGGGTTAATTTAAGATATAAGAACTAGATAGCAAGAAGCCTGCCATGGCCATACAGTTTATAAGTAATATAAGTCTCTGTGTGTTTACTTGGGTCTAAGCGGCTGCAGGAGCTGGGTGGACACAGGAAAACTCCAGCTATAGGCCATGATTTCTGGGAGAAAGAGGAGCTGCATGGAAGGGGTTGGTGGGAGGAATGGGAGGGGGAAAATTGTGTAATTGCACTTTAATTTAAAATTTGTAATTAAAATATTCTAACTTTTGATCCAATAGGGTAAGCACATTGCTGCAAATGAATTGAAATGGGCTTTACCAGCACATTTTGTCTTCTATTTTATAAATGGAAGAACAGAATGGAGCAACTGAAGTTTAGAAAGATAAGTGGGTATAGAGAGGAAACTGTGAGCTATGAATCAGGTCTCACAATCAGCCAGAGATGCTGTAAATCATGTGAATTTAAACCACAATTAATTGAGCATTTGATATATGATGGCCTTCTGAGATGAATCATGCAGTTATACGGTCCTCCCAAGTCTACATGGTCTTTGATATTTGCCCCAGGTTCACAATATCATTCTAGAAGAAATTACCACAGTATTGCTCTTCCTCATTCATACCACTCTGCGAATCCAAGACTCCTTTCCTATTTAAATATTTTTGCTGAAAATGTTGTGTCCTGGGTTTGTATGATCCACATGTTGCACTAGATGTCCAAATTGTACACTCTACAGTGTTCATACTTTTTTTTCATTAACTTTTTAGTTACTCTTGCAGAAGGTCCAGAGTCTGTGTTCCTACTAACATTGACACAGAATGATTTGCCTCAGCCGCTAAAATGATGTGGAAGTGAAAGTTTGCTAGCTTCCCAACAAGTTTCTTCTTGCTCTTTTATGCCTCTATCACTACCCTGAGAAAGGCCAGCTGATACCTTGAGGGTGGGAGAGGTAGAACAAGGGGCCATACCAGGTTAGGTGCTAAGCCATAGCTCCATGAGAGGGCCACGCAAGATCACCTGAGGCCAATCCAGATAACATGTCTCCCGGATGATCTAAAGATGTGTGCGATATATTAATAAATGATTAGTGTTCTAGGCCACTGAGGTCTGAGTCTGTTGTTACTCAGTAATAGCTAATTCATATTTGCCTTCAGAGGCAACTGAGTTTTTCAATAAACAACTGAGTTCCTGATTTGCTTATTAGATCAGGAAAATACTAACATTGTATTTTTTACCAAGCTGATGTATATTTTTTTTTACTTCATAGGGATGAGTCCTTTTGTACTTTGAATATATTACCCTCTTCCTGAATTTTCTGGAACCAATACTTACTACTTATAGCCCTCAACCTTCAATATACTGTTGTTACCCTTTTGAATTAACATTTAAAGTCAGTTTTAGTCTTACCAGTTAAGTAGCAAGACATCTGTCTACATATAAAAGTATGTGATAGTGATGTATATGACGTGCCTGGTTGTGACTTGCATTTGTCCCTTTTCATTGTTCCAAAAGTTCATTATTCAAGATAGTTTTGTATAATTGCTCTCTTTATCTGCCCACATAATTACATGCCAATACCTTTCCTTAAATTAGAAATTATATTCAGCTCAGATATTCTGCTGACACCACACTCCTCACTAAATGTCAGAGTCTTGAAAAAATATTCTCAGCTCAAAAGGCCTAATTAGGTTTTCAGTAATTCATGCCATTGGTCATTAGGACAATCACACAAATCAGCAAGTACTCAGGTCCCCAACCACTAAATCCAGACATGAAGCTAAAAGATCCCAGGCAAAAATCTTAAAAGAAATTTCACTAGTTTCCTCATTGTTTTCATTAACCTTTTCCTTTTGGTTTCACAGGTCAGCTACTTACTTCTATTCCTATAAAGGTGCTCAGTGGTAAGGCTCAGGAAAGGGGTGGAAATAAATAAAGATAGCACTGTTTAAAAACCAACAATTTTGTAAAGGAGCTGTAAAACATGCCTACACATGGGTCAACTCTCACCAAATGTTCTGTTTTTCTACCACATCCTAGATAACATAATGGTGGTGCTGATGTGAGGGCAGAGAGAAGGATTTGTATTTTAATGTCCTCAAATGGCTAGTCTTCTGGGACACATAAGCTTATTGATTTAATGGAAAGCAGTAGGCTTTGCTCTACTGGTTACCAGCAGTGAGACATGGGGCATAACACCCAAACCCTGCACCTTTGTTACCTCATCTACAGAAAAGCAGCAAGACTAACAACATTAGACTTTGTCCTTTTTGGGATACAAATGACCCAGAATCGTTTACTCTCTGTACATTGTCCAGTTGTGAGTCCACAACTGGGTAATGTGCAAGGATGAGAGACCTTGGAAGATTCAGAATCCTGAGCGGGATTTCTTTATTCATCCCCTTCACTCAGGATTCAGGGAATTATGCCAGAGGAGGCAGAAAGATTGTAAAAGCCAGCAAGGACAGATGACACCAAAGAGATGGTGTCTTACAGACACAAAAGGACAGATACACATATGAACACACAGAGATTGTGGCAGCGTGCATGGGGCCTGCAGAGGGCCAAGCCAGATGGGGTCCCATCACTGAGAGACTGAAGTGGACACTATACCCCATCCCTAACCAAAAAGCTATCCCCAACTGACAACTGCTTGCAAAGGAAGTTAGTCTTCTCCATTGGAGTCTTACTGGGTGTATAATTGACACTTGAGGGTAGGCCCCATGACTGGAAGTAGATGGTCAACACAAAATGAACTCAAAGGCATCTTTTTTTTGTTGTAGAATATTATTTTAAGGTGTGTGTGTGGTGATATTGTGTTCCCCAAAATATTGTGCACCCTAATAAACTTATCTGGGGTCAGAGAACAGAACAGCCACTAGATACAGAGGCCAGAAAATGGTGGCACACACGCCTTTAATCCTAGCATTCCAGAGGCAGAGATCGTCTGGATCTCTATGAGTTCAAAGCCACACTGGAAACAGCCAGGCGTGGTAACAAGAGCCTTTAATCCCAGGAAGTGATAGCAGAAAGCAGAAAGGTATATAAGACGTGAGGACCAGGAACTAGAGCTGGTTAAGCTTTTAGGCTTCTAGCATCAGTTCAGCTGAGATCCATTCTGGATGAGGATACAGAGGCTTCCAGTCTGAGGAAACAGAATCAACTGAGGAATTGGCAAGGTAAGATGGCTGTGGCTTGTTCTTCTCTGATCTTCCAGCATTCGCCCCAATACCTGGCTTCAGGTTTGTTTTTATTAATAAGAACTTTTAAGATTCGTGCTACAGTGTGTTACTTTTGTTTATGTTGCATTTTTTAACTCTGTGAAGCTGTGTTACTGTGCCCATCTAAAACACTTGATGGTCTAATAAAGAGCTGAATGACCAATAGCAAGGCAGGAGAAAGATTAGGCGGGGCTTGCAGGTAGAGAGAAGATATGGAAGGAGAAATCTGGGAGGAAGAAGGAGTGATAGAAGGAGGAGGACTCCAGGGCCAGGCACCCAGCTACACAGCCAGCCATGGAGTAAGAGTAAGATATACAGAAGTAAGAAAAGAAAAAAGCCCAGAGGCAAAAGGTAGAGGGGATAATTTAAAGCTAAAAAAAAGCTGGCAAGAAATAAGCCAACTAAGGCTGGACATTTATAATTAATAATAAGCCTCCATGTGTGATTTATTTGGTAGCTGGGTGGCAAGCCCCCTAAAAAAGCAAAAACAAACAACAACATACCTTTGAAGATTTTTTGTCTCATATTTTTTGTTTGGGCATGCTTTACCTTATTGGTCTTTTTTTATTTTTTGAATTTATTTTATTTTATTTTACAATATAATTCAACTTTACATATCAGCCATAGATTCCCCCGTTCTCCCTCCTCCCGCCCCGCCCCCCTCTCCCTGGCCCACTCCTCATTTCCATCTCCTCCAGGGCAAAGACTCCCCCGAGGATTGAGATCAACCTGGTGGGCTCAGCCCAGGCAGGTCTAGTCCCCTCCTCCCAGGATGAGCCAAGGGTCTCTACTAAGCCCCAGGTTTCAAACAGCCAATTCATGTATTGAGCACAGGACCCGGTCCAACTGCCTGTATGCCTCCTAAACAGATCAAGCCAATCAACTGTCTCACCCATTCAGAGGGCCTGATCCAGTTGGGGGCCCCTCAGCCATTGGTTCACAGTTCATGTGTTTCCATTCATTTGGCCACTTGTCCCTGTATTCCATCCATCCCTGGTCCCAACAACTCTTGCTCACATAAACCCTCCTCCTTCTCGCCAATTGGACTCCCGGAGCTCCACCCAGGGCCTGACCGTGGATGTCTGCATCCAGTTCCTTCAGTTATTGGATGGAGTTTCTAGCATGACAATTAGGGTGTTTGGCCATCCTATCACCAGGGTAGGTCAGATCGGGCTATTTCTCGACTATTGCCAGCAGTCTATTGTGGGGGCATCTTTGTGGATTTCTGTGGGCCTCTCTAGCACTTTGCTTCTTCCTATTCTCATGTGGTCTTCATTTATCATGAACATTCCTTGTGTTCCCTCTCTGTTCTTGATCCAGTTGGGATCTCCCGCTCCCCCAAGTTCTCTTTCCCTCGCCCCTTGCCCCTCATTACCCCCACTCACATCCAGACTGTTCATGTAGATCTCATCCATTTCTCCGTCATTGGGCGATCCCCGTGTCTTTCTTGGGGTCCTGTTATCCAGGTAGCCTCCCTGGTGTTGTGAGTAGCTGTCCGGTCATCCTTGTTCCACAACTAGTATTCTCCTATGAGTACTTTCTAAAAAGAGAGAGAGAAAAGGTTTGGAGATGGATGGGTGGGGAGATGTGTATACTCTGAGAGAATACAAGAAAGTGGGAATCATGGTTAGACTGTATGAAAAAATATTTTCAATAAAAAATAAAATAACACAAAAAAAGTTAATAAACAAAGCACAGCTTCTCTGCTGATGGCTGATAGAGATGCCGATCTCTGGTTACAGAAGATGTCCTTAGGAGTCATTTCATTGCTATGTTTCTTTCTTACTGGGAATGTTAATCACACTTCTGGGTAGGCCTCATGCCCAGTGGTAGATACCTAACACAGAATGAATCCAGTAGCATTTTGTCTCAAATTACTTTACTTGGGCATTTTTTCACCTTATTGGTCTTTTACTTATATATTTTGGTTGGTGTGTGTGTGTGTGTGTGTGTGTGTGTGTGTGTGTGTGTGTGTGCGCGCGCGCGCGCGCGCTTGTGCTCATGTCTTGGTTTGCTTGTTTTTGTTTTATTTGCTTGTTTGTTTTTTTTAAGAGAGAGGAAGAAAGGGGATGTAGTTGACTGTGTAGGAAGGAACTGGGCGTAGATAGGAATGGGTAAAGCATGATCACAAGAATATATTGTATGAAAATTTTTTTCAATGAAAAAAAAAAGAATGCATTAGCACCCATTAAAGAGAAAGTGACTCTGGAGTTCACTACCAAGCACAAATTAGGCTACTATGCAAAAGAGAAACCCAACTCACCAGGGTAGGTCCAAAGCCTCTTTTCCCATAGGTGGAAATGCCAGACAACTGCTGATTTGATAGTAGTAACTATTCCAAATGACTGATTCTTGTACAAATGTCAGCCTAGCTCTTCAAAGTTATTTCTGGAAATAATTTCAACATATAAACAGCACTGATTTTAGCTAAAGTCAAGTCTGAAGTGATATTGGCCAGTAAGGTCAAAGTATGTCATGGCTAAAGAGATGACTGTATGTCCTTCATTATAGGTACTCATTACATAGTTCAGTTCCTTTACTTTTCTCTCTGCTGTAATTAATAAAAATGTGGCCATCCGAGATTCAATGCAGCTAACATTCATGGAGGGACATTGGTATGAGGTTTTCTTTCAATTCAGTTGAGTTTCTGGCTTCCTCTGGATCCAATTCTATGCAGTTCTATCATCTTGTGTGCTGAGTTCTGGGAAATGTGATAGAATGAAGCAGCTTTAACTTTACACAGCAGGATCCTTGAAGGCATCAGTAAATAAGAACCTCCTTCAATTTCTTCGCTTTTCTTTCCTTATTCTCCAGGCTCCCATCGTAGAAGACTGAAGCTTCAGACACAAGGGAGGCGTGAAGGGGGGTGGAGAAAACAATCAAGATTTCCTTCTTTGCCAGACACCAAGGACAAAAATCTGCAAAACAAAGTCTTCTCTTGTTTTGAATATTATGCTGCTGACTAACATCTGGCCTGGCATGCTTACTGAAGCAAGCAAAGATTTCATAATGTCATGTGGTTATAGAATTAGTGTTATCTGTGAGAGATGCAGAAGTCTGTGTGCTGCCCAAGTTTCCACCCAGGGCAGGAATTCAAAACATGTCTGTCTTCTGCTTGGGTGTCTGTTTATTTGAACTGAAAGTCAAGACATAGACAATAACAAATAAAACAATTGTTCTTTTTATCACATTATTACATTTACAGATAGCCTTAAAAAAGAAAGAATTATCAACTAAGGTATGGCTTCCATAAGAGACAGCAAAAAAGAACTATGCTAAAGGTAATCTCTTTCTGGACTTTTATCTTTCAACTCTTATTCAAGTCTTACACACATACCAGCTAGAGTGCCACAGATTATCTGATCAACATTATGACTGAAGAGATTGTCTTCCTATTATGGGTATTACAAATTCTAGTTTGTAGTGAATCTGTCTTCTATTGTGACTTCATATGTAACTTAGTCTTATAGAATCCTTGGCCTCATGTCACTGAGAGTGGTTTAAAGGATTTGTTTTCTAAGTCAATCTGAGTCGATGCTTGGTTTGATTAGAAAACGAGTTACAATGCAATCCAACCATTACTGGATTTTTTTTTTCAAAATTAAAATAACACATGACTAGAATCTCCTTCCTTGACCGTCCCTTTATCCCAGACAGTATATAATTAACATGCAAGGACAATCATTCCAAATGCAAATATTAATACCAATGACACGTTCCTCCCCTAGAAGCTAGCAACTTTAATCCCTTATTATTAATTTGATTAATGCACACGACTGTGTGGACTGAGGAGGGACAGAGGCAAATCAAGGTGAGCACACTGAGTCATTTAAATTTAAATTGCTGAGGAATTTATATACTCTATAGCATGTGAGATCAAGCAAAGGAAAAATATTCTTGTGTAGAATAATGGATTTTTCTCCACAGAAGAATACAGGGAAATACTTGCAAGTTCAAAATGACTATATGCATTCTTGTTCTCCAAGGTTTTAAGAGAGGAAAAATAAAATGCATAACATACCTGACTGTCAGCAAAGGTGGCTTAGTTGGCCAAAAAAAAAACACATGCTAAATGAAAAGGTCATTTGGGCTACAAACAAAACTCTAGAGACATATAAAAAAGATAATTATAAACCTCATTTATACTTCATTTTCTATGTAAATGATCTTTTTTACATTTCTCTGCCATCATCTTAAGTAGACATACCATTTTTCTTTTTCACCTTGAGGAATACAGAATAGTTTATCAATGATAGCTTGCAATATACTTTGGTTTTGAAAAGTAGCATGCATGTGCATACACACATAATTTATTCAGGTAATATGTAAAAACAAGAATTTCAATTCAAGCATGAACTTTCTGAAGAGTCTAAGTCAGTGGTTGGAAAAACTGCAATTTATTTCAACATTGTCAACCTGTTTGCATGTTCATCTAAAATGTTTTCTGTTTCCCAGTAATCATTCTTATAATTTTAAATCTTCTTTCTTTAAAAACCAAACACCATGAACATTTTAAGGTTGATTTGGTTGTTTTATGTGCACGAGTGTTTTGCCTGTATGTGTGTATATACACCACAACATGAGTACCTGTTGTCCACAGAGGTCAGCAAGGGCATCAACTAGAGTTGTAGATGGCTGTACGTGGTGGTAGCAATAAAACGCAGGTCCTCTCTAAGCGGAACAAATGCTCTGACTGTTGAGCCAACTCTCCAACCTATGCTCATCATTTCATTCTATAAGGATTTCCAAACATTAATATCTGGTTTATAACAGATACTCAATATAGGAGGGGAGGGAAATAGAAAAGGTAGGAACAAGTGGTACATTGTTGCATGATACTCAGTTGAAGAGTGGTCAGTTATGCAGTATTCTAACATGATTCTGCCTCTACAAGCTTGTGATAGCCATTTTTTAGCTATAATATTTCAGCAATCTTAAGGCAATCATTTTTCATTCTCACATTTCATCATCTCTGTAACTGAGACACCAGTTCTGGTCAATGACCTCTCACTTTGCTGATAGCAGTCATGAAAACATTATCATTTTATATGAAAACATCAAAAGTTTCAGCATGGAAACTTGCAATATGAAATTTGAGTATGTTGCAGGTGAAATCGGGGATGATATTGGCTTGTGCAAGCTATATGGAGCTCAAGGGTGAAATACCTCTATTTCGTTGTAAAATTGACTTAGGAACTTAGCACCAATGGACTTCAATTATATTATGCCCTGTAATATGACAAGGGAAAATGTGCAAACAAACTCAAACATTGATAGCTATTCATTGAAAAGCAAGGTAGAAAACTCACTTTGGATTTTAAGAAATTTTAGGAATTCTCAGGCACCTCACTCTGCAAACATGATTTATTTAAATTAAGATAGGAGTGGCATATGTCTAAAAATGCATACCTAATCAGGCACAGGTGCAATGGGTTATATCTATAGTGCTGCTTGGGAGACCAAGGCATAAAAATGTTCATGTCTGGCATTCAAGGTTAACCTGGTCAACTAAGGGAGATTCTCGTGTTTTAAAATTGGGTGTCTAAGAGCTGCCCCTGCCCCTTGATAGCCACCACACATAGGAGAGCTATCTTTGCCCATTACTAGGGCAGTTCAGAGAACATGTAGGCCAACTCCAACTCCTACCCCATATATGAGCTGCTGGGGCACATTAAGGGTCTGGTCCTACAGAACCATAACCACAGGATCTCCATGACTCTGGGCAAGAGCAGGATATCCGGAGAGGCATCTTTGTGATGGTCCAGTATGGATCATGTAGCAGAAGCCAGAGGCCTTGACCAACAACTCATTGCAATGAAAGTTGTTTAGGCAAAAGGGTCTACTGTGTGACACACCATAGCACCCAGTGCCACCATGAAAAACATATATGTGATGGAGAGGCAGGTAAAACGGAGGAGCTGAGTTGCACAAATACAGCAACAGCTAGGACTGGTATGAGAGAAGGTTGCGATTGATAGAGGAGCATGTGTTGCCCCGAGAGGTCAGTGAGATTTTTTCAATCTTAATTTTTATTTTTTATCTTTTCTTTTGTAGGGGAGGTTACAAGGGTGGAGAGCAGAAGGACTGGGAAATGAATGGGATTGGGCTACATGATGTGAATTTCCCAAAGGATCAATAAAATAATTATGTTAAAAATAATAAAGTCTGTGTGACAGTAAAAAGAAATGTGGGTGTCTAAATAATACTAGTGGAGTTATTTCACTATGTAGAAAACAAAATTTCAATGGATAAAACAATGTTAGAAATTGACAGTCTTTTTACTTTTTGGTATTTGAAATAGTTGTGAGTCTTAGAGTTGTTTAAATTTGAATCAGTACAGTACCGAGAACAAACCAAGGGCACATCACAAAGAATGAATAGCATTAGCCGGAGAAATATAAACAATACTGTCATCAATGAATTTGCTACTCTATGATACAGAATGCATTGACATTGGACTTTGGAAGTTCTGGGTGCTCATAGGAAGTTCTTTAACTTTCCTGATGCCTTGGGTTCTTCACTTATAAAAAAAAAATATAAGTAATCTGCTGCACAAAGGCTTGTTGTAGGATGGAAGTGAGAACCAGAGACTACGTGACCAATCTCTGAAAACCATTTATTAACGTAATTTTTTTTTGCAACTGTTTGCAATTCTATAGCTTTTGGTAATACATTTCAGGGCCTCCAGCATGCAGTCTAGATGTGTTGTCATGGAAATGACTTTCTTGCTCTCTACTTGTGGCTCTACCCTCTTCTAATACCTCCTCCCCCATCTTTCCTCTTTTCAGGACTATAAAGTTCTGCTCGGAGCTACATATTCAGTTCCTTTGTCACCCTGTAGTCTCTGCAAACTTGGAATTAGGTTTAGATGCTTGAATGGATTTAGGTGCAGAATTATTTAGGCAAACATGTGTTATGCCTTGTAGATGCTTTGCACCCTATCAGGAAGCTTGCAATATCTGATTGTCTCACTTGTTCAGATCTGGAGTTCAAGTATGGCAAAATGATCCTTCCATCATGACATTTCCAACTAGGGTTTTCAATGTTAGTTTAGCAACCATTGATCAGCATTGACCAGATTCATTTTTAATTTAGAAACTGAAAGGTTATGATTTTCTAATTCTTGCTGTACAAATTAGACTCCACACAAAAGCGGTGAGGATGCCTGCTTTTTTCTGTATCTGTTTCTGCAGTAATGAAATCAGATCTAGTGAGCTCTATACAGTGACCAAGGATTATTTTTCCTGTGTGACTCATAGGAATTCATGGGCTTTTTATGTTTTGTATATTTAATGCCATGATAGTTGCTCATTTTGAAGTTCTAGTTATCCTAACTTCAATCAATAGAAGGGGATAGTTTCCATGTAATTTTTGTTTTCTTATGCAGTGTAACCAGTATTCTAGATACATCCTTATCTCCTATTATGATAAGATGTCTATATTATTTTTATGTTCTCATTTACTGTCCTGGACCTTACTGGAATCAGCTGCTTCACCACTTTCCTGGGATATTTTTATTGAAAAAAATCATATTTAGAAACCATACGAGTTTTCATTGCTACTGGGACATTTTTGTGGACAAAGTTTAAGAGAAAAAGATGAGTATAAATTTCACATTTCTGACCACAACTTTTTGTTTAACTTGGTTAAACCAAGTATTGCCAAGTAATTTAATATTTACTCTTGCTATTTTAATGTATAAATGTATATGAAATATTTCTTTTTTAAAAAATATTTCTTAGCTTCTTTTTTTTTTTAACTTTCATTTGTTTTGTATAGTGTTCTGCCTGCATGGATGGCTGCAGGCCAGAAGAGGGCACCAGATCTCATCACAGATGGTTGTGAGCCACCATGTAATTGCTGGAAATTAAACTCAGGACCTCTTGAAGAGCACCCAGTGCTCTTAACCTCTGAGCCATCTCTTCAGCCCAAGAAAAAAATTCTTAATTTAGTTTTATCTTCTGACTTTATTTTACTGATAAATGTATTACTTTTACCCTCTTTAACTTTGGGTATTGGATCCTTTCTTCACTTAGATATTCTGTTTTTGTACTTTGTCTTACCTAAGATTTTTGAGAGAGATACATCGTATACCACTTGTTATGAATTATTACAAGAGGGTATTCCATGCATGCAAGGAAACATGTTGGCATGCTGGGCAGATGCAGCAGCGGGCTAGTGGGCAACCCATTGTGTGCAGGCATGGCAGCAGCGGGGCAGCGGGTAGACTTTTACCACAGACACTGCATCCACGTGGAGAGTTTATTATAATAGAGAGATGAAGAGGCAGAAAGATGGAGGGAGAGAGGGGAGAGGGAGAAGGGAAAGGAGAGGGGGGTGCACACCGTGTGGGAGAAAAAGCAGAAGGGAGAGAGAGAGGAAGGGGAAGAAGGGCGGCGCCAAGGGATGGGATTTCAAGGGGCAGATCAGAATATTAACATTCCTCCATTTTGATTATTATAAAAAGAGGTGAGTTATAGAAGCAAGTGGGAGAACAAGGGCACTCAATTCTCAAGGCTACTTCAAGCTGACAAGGGCGAAGTGGGGAAGAGGGAACATGCAAGACTCCCACCTTGACTTTGCAGTATGGGGCAGTTGATCCTCCGTTGTTCCTCTTATTCACAGTCTGGACAGGATCTCAGCTTTTCGCTGCATGGCCACCCTTGCCATGAGCATCTGGGTGGAAATTCTTCTGTAGTCATCTATCTTCTTGGAGGAGATACAGGATGCTGCCAGGAGCTGACATGTCTTTTTATCATAAAAAAGGTTTTATATTGAGTGCCATATTCTCAGATCTCTTTAGGTGTTCGAGGACTGGGGAAACAAAATCTGTTAGATGTATTTACAACTTTGAGATATGACTTAAATCTGAATATATAGGTTTCCCAGTTGCAGCTTAATGAACTTAGCAAGGACAGGGCGGTTGATCTTTGAGTACAGCCAGATTATAATCCTGAATAACTTATGTAGAAATAATTATTTCTTAAGCTGTCTCCTGAGAAGGCAAAGAAGAGTGACAGGGGAAAGATCCCAAGCCCAAATGAGAACAGGAGAAAAGGGGCTTGTGAGTCAGGGTGCAGCCCAACTCTGAGAAAAGGAAAAGGACCCTTTTGGTGGACTAGAAACTCCATCCTGAATGATTTATATAGAAATAATAACTTCTTAAGGTTATATAATAACTCTCTGGTTCTGTATAAAGAAGGTCAATCTTATTGCAGAGCCATATTAATTAATAAATACCAGTGGCCATAAGATAGCTAATCAGTTCTCTATTCCAGGGGGTTTCCTTTTGACCCAGCATTTCAGCCTATTCTGGACAGGGAACATGGGAGGATGTATTCTCATCTGGAACTGCTTCGAGCTGGCATTGGGGCGTTGTTGTCAGGGCCCTCCAAAAGGTTAAAAGGCCAGTCAAAGGCTTAAAGGCCAGTCAAAGGCTGGGCAATTGGGCATTTGTTAGAAGCATGTGGTTGTCTGCCCTGGCTGTAGAGGCAGAAAACAATTACATTTGGCTGGGCTGGTCCATATCACATAGACAAGAATCTCTGCTGGCATTTGTAGCAGGGAAAGTGCTGCAGGTTGTGGTCTACAACTGCTGCTTTGATGTTTCTGCCAGCCTGCTGAAATATATAGACTAGAGATAGGAGTTAAAATTTATGAATTTATTTGGAGCCTTTTGGTGCATGGTCTTAATAATTGAGAAGAGCAGGAGTCCCAAGACCAGAAGAGAGAAAAAAAATACCATCCTTAGGAATAGACAAGTGAGGAAAAAATAAAAGTTTTAGATAAATTAGTATTATCAATCAGTACTGAAATCCAAATCATAGAAAAGCAGGTAATGAGTAACCGAGGAAAATTTAAAATCCTTTTAAAATCCTGGGCTTGTGACCCAAAGTGTATCAGAATTGTATTAATGTTAAAATCTGAAATTTAAAACCTTAATTATCAGTGCTGCTATCCTATCCCAACATAGGGGTGTGCTGTCCCCACCCACATGAGCAACCACAGAAGAATGAATGTTAGGCTGTGACTGAACCTCCCTCCACCCACATGGCTGAAGCCTGAGAGAGGCAGCTGGGGAACATCAGGCCAAGGCTGGAGGACTTTTCCTTTACCCATAAAACAATGGTGAAATAATGCATGGTGAGTGATTCCCTAACCTCCCTCCATACTGATGGCCTGAGGGCTGAGTGCCTCACCCACGCTTGCTTTAGTAAAGATGGCTGTGAGGTCATGTGACTTGCCTGTTTTGACTTAGGCAAGATGGCAGCTAGATCATGTGGTTGCCCTTATTTAAGATGGTGCTGCCTGATCATGTGAGCTCTCCTATCAAATATATCAAATATGGTGCCTGACCACATGTTTATGTGGGTTTTTTGTTTGTTTGTTTGTTTTTGTTTTTTTGGGTTTTTGTTTGTTTGTTTGTTTTGCAAAATAAACTGAGCAGATAAGGAACAGATAAATTGAAACATTTAAAAGTCAGCCAGAAAGAAGTATAGATGGCCATATCAATCATACATTTCCATTCATACATAGGAAACAGACTTTGTGAAAGAAAGACAGAGAAAAGATGGAGCTCAGAGGCGGTGCTGTGGAGGGCAGGAATCGGAGTAGCAGTGCAGCCAGATGAGAGCAAGAGACCCATAGGGGTGGGGGCCTGTGGTGGTGGTGTGTTCCCCAAAATATTGTGCACTCTAATAAACTTATCTGGGGTCAGAGAACAGAACAGCCACAATATTAAACATCGAGGTTAGGCAGTGGTAGCACATGCCTTTAATCCCAGCATTCCAGAGGCAGAGATCCGCCTGGATCTCTGTGAGTTCAAGGCCACACTGGAAACAGCCAAGCATGGTGACTCACGCTTTTAATCCCAGGAAGTAATGGCAGGAGGCAGAAAGGTATTTAAGGTGTGAGGATGAGGAACTACAGCTGGTTAAGCTTTCAGGCTTTTGAGAAGCAGTTCACCTGAGATCCATCTGGATGAGGAGGACTCAGAGACTTCCAGTCTGAGGAAACAGGATCAGCTGAGGAACTGGCAAGGTGAGGAAGCTGTGGCTTGTTCTGCTTCTCTGATCTTCCAGCATTCACCATAATAACTGGCCCTGGGCTTGTTTTTATGAATATGACCATTTAAGATTCCTGCTACAGGGGCCAAGGGGCTATGAGCCCTAAAAACATATGGTGCTGGCACCATGATCAAGAGAGATGAGCGAATCCTCAATTATGGGAAAATGGCCAAAAGGGAGGCTGACCGAAGTGGGAGAGGGCTTACCAGTTATGCAGGTGTTGGATGAAGTGAGTGTTGAAGGTTCCAGGGCTCCTAGAGTGTCTCAGAATGCTAGCAGGTAGAAATGCACCAGGAGGATCCTTTCTGAGTCACTAGCACCAATATTATGAATTATTATGCAAGGACCCTGATGGTATCCCGCATGTGCAGGGAAACATGCTGGCATGCTGGGTAGATGCAGTGGTGGGCTGGTGGGCTGGTGAGCGACCCACTCCGTGCACTCATGGTGGCGGGATGGTGGGTGGACATTTACAACCCAGACACTACATCCACGTGGAGAGTTTATTATAATAGAGAGATGAAGAGGCAGAAAGACGGAAAGAGGGAGACAGAGAGAGAGAGAGGAGGGTGGGGTGCACACCTCATGGGAGGAAAATCAGAAGAGAGAGAAGGGGGATAGTTTTTCCTTAAAATGATGCTCTTATATCAGGAGGCAGGACAGCACCAAGGGACAGGATTTCAAGAGGCAGATCAGAATATTAATACCACCAAGAGGTCTTATTTTCATAAAAGTACCATTGAGACGTGGTGGCATCTTCAAGAGGTGGAGTTTAGATGAGATTCTCAGATTATGGGGTATGCCCTCTTTGGATTGCGGGATCCTAGCTTCTCTCTCTCCCTTGCTACTTCTCTCTTTCTCTCCCTCTCCTTTTATCTCTCCCCCTCTCCCTGATTCAGAAACTTATTATGTGCGCTTTCGGTCTGCTATGTGAAAACCACCATGATGTGCTGCCTCACTAGCAATAGAACCAACCAATGGGACTAGAACCTCCAAAATGATGAGGTAAAAATGAAGCTTGCCTTTGTAAGGCGCCGGCGTTGTTGTTTCTGTTATAGTAACAAGCAGCAGATGTCCCGAATAGAAAGAATGATTCACAGCCTTCTTGCAGTTGTGAGGGCTAATAGGACTAAAATCTATACAGACTGCTATCAGGCTGCTAAATTCAGAGAGGAGTCCGATATCTCTAGGATGGAAATTGCGGCAGTTTTCTCTTTTGCTATCTCCAGGAAGCACTTATTGTCTTCTGCAGAAAACTTTACATTTTGCTCTTAAGACTTTGATCCTATGAGATGACACCTAGCCACACTATGGAAAGTAAGTTCCTACGTTCTCTAGTCTACTTATTTAGATGTATTTACAGGTATCAAGTACCTCACAGCAAGGAGTGACCACACAATGGAGGCAAGCGCATTATCATGTTAACCATCACATAGAACAGAGGTGTTTTCTCTAACAACTACCGTTTGACATTGACCATTTCAAATCTTGTCTGGAGAAAGAATTCAAATAGTTGTTGAGTTTAATTGGCATTAATTTAACTGCATTATCCATTTTTACAGAACCTTCTGAGAACCTCTAAACCTTAGTGTTCTTCTGAACAATGCAATCAGAATAGTAATGATTTGTTTAATATTGATAATTCATTAAATGACTTCTGGAGTTTATTTATAATCACACTTTGCATGATTATTTTTTTTTATCATCATAGACCTGAGGTAAATGAACACTTGCATATTCACAGAAACCTTGGGTTGCTCTAACAAGTTTCTGTCACTATGGAATATCCCTTAAACTCCCAAGTCAAAAAATAATATGTTACTTCATCTATGGTAAATATAAATACCTCAAAATTTGAAATACCCCTCTGTGTTACTCTTGTTTCCATGGAACAATGCTGAACCACTTCCCTCCCACCGCCATACTGTTGTGATTGAACCTAGGCCCTCAAGCATACTCTGCAAGCACTAGAGTGCTGAGTTATATCCTCAAGACTCCTTACTGTTTTAGATTTTTATTGTGAGACAGGGTCTCACGGATTTTTCACAGGCTGGCCTTGAAACCACAATGGAGCCCAAGCAGTTCAAATCTACTATCCTCCTGCCTCAGCTACCCTAATATTGGAGATCACAGATGTGTATCTCCAAGCTTGGCAGCCTCTATGTTCTTCTGAGTAGTTTCTACTTCCCATTATCCATTGTGCAAGTGATCATTTCTGTCATCCCAGACACCTCTGGCCACAGAAAACAGGTCTAATCAGGATAGAAGAATCTGTGTACCCTATATGATCTTTTGACCTGGGAAGAAAGAAAGAAATTAATTTCTGCTTTTCTCTACTACAGGTGATATAGCTATCTGAGTCAAGGTATCCAGTGGGAAGATACTGATTGACTGTGTAAAACTACAGTATGTCCACCTAAGGAAGACAGCAAACTGCCTTCAGTATCCTTATTGTTGGTTACTCCAGGCTTTCCTCCCTGCATATCCAGGTTTCTACCTATAATTTATTTAAATTCCCTTTGACATAAATTGGTCTGGCTTCACTTCTTGTGATTTATAACACAAGAATTCTAATATACACACATGCACACAAGTTTTACACATTATTTCGGGGTACATGGGACTCATGAACTTCTTGAAAGAAGGTAATCTTAGAATTCTTAGGCTCTTCTTAATGCTATGTTTCCATTCTGTGACCATTAATCTCTATGCTCTCGTTATCAAGAAAAACAAAATTATTGTACGTGCTTTTACTGAATAGTTTTTATTCATTTGATCACACTCGGTATTTATCATTCTTTTCCCTAAATGCACAGGCTGTAAATGTTAAAAATGTTTTATGTTTTATAGAATGGCACACTAAAATAAGCTGGGGCCTTTGCTTCGTGTATGGACTTCTTTTTCTCCTACCTAAGCTGACTTTCAGGCTCACTGGATCTACTGGTGGTCATTTATTACTTTCAACTTACAACCTTGAAATTAACCTTTAAGTGTATAAATATAATTCAACTAAAACAGGAAGGTATTCACTGTTGGTAATATCAAAACTCAACAATGTAAAAATGTATTGAATGTAGTTTTAAAAAAAAGCTTGATTGCTTATTTTCATATCATTTCACCTCAATTTTTAACTAAAAAAAAAAACTGTGGTAAATATCAGTAGCCTTCTAAAGTACTCCAAAATAAAAAATTCCTTAGGGGAAAGAGCCACAATGTTATTATAAATAATTAGAAATGACTGCCACATCTCCACCCTTCAAAGATTTGTCTGAAATGACTGGCATCTAACCACTTGGATTAATCCTCCAGCTTCAGTTTACTTTTCATAAGAATTTAGTTAGCACATAAAACTCACAAAAGAAAGCCAGAGGAAAGCCCATGCCTGTGAGATAGGGCTCTGTTTTTCTCCTAAATGCAAGGACAAAGGCTTGTGAATCAGCGTTTGCAAGGTGGCATTTCTGAAATAATTGGGACAGCAGGAGAATCATGCTCAAGCTACTATGCAGAGTTCTTCTCTGGCCAGACACAGGGAGGAATCCTGAGCAGAGCCAAAGGAAAGCACATTCTGACTTCCAAGTTAAGGGCTTCCCCTCGCTTACCCCTAGCCCATCCCAGTCCCAAACTTTGGTGAAAAAAAGAAGTTCCTTCAGATCAAACAATTCTTGTAAATGACAAGCGACAAGTCAAAACATTCTGTGAAACATTCTAAACGACGAGTTCAATAAACGGAGACACTTGGAGGACTCTGCGGCACTCCTCTATAACAGCTGTCCTAGATTTTGTCCTCTCTGAGGAGCGATTATGTAGCCTCCCCTTTCCCCTGACACACAAAAGGCTTCTGTGCCCCTCTATTGAGGAAGGGCTGCTCCCATTATTCTCACGGTACTTTTCAGGTTGTCTAGCAGTTCATCAATTTATAAGCCTCTCTGGCTGCCCTGGGTTGCTTAACTCGCAATTCCTCTACTCCAGGAATGGAAATTTTCTGCTAAAAGAGTCCTAGGAGCTTAAAATGAGTTCTCTTGAGTAGGATGAGTGGTGATGTGGTATTGTCCAGCTAACCCTGACTCCCTTGTTTTCTCAAGCAGCTAGCAGACAGAGCCAACAGGTAGGCAGCCCAGCTTCTCTCTCCCATCCCTCACAGGGCTTAATTAGGTCCACAAAGACCAGTAGGACCCAGGAAATGTCCTGTCTTTTTTTCGAGCACTAGAGAATTTCCAGGTGTGGAAATTTACCCTTTCACTTCTGAAATTACCTCTCCTCCCCAGGGAGGCTCCATTCTTCCTGTGTTCCTCCTCTATGCCCCAAGAATAAGGAGTTATACTGCTGCAGTTATTTCCACAGCTACTCACTCCTCTAAATTTGTATCAAGTCTGCTGAGGGTAGTAGCATCAAGCAGTGAGAGGGGCTATGAAGAAGACAGAAGAAAAACTGGTAAGCGTAAGAATTTATGCTGAAGGTATATCCAGAAAATACACTAAGCAAGTCTCTATGGGTAGCAGAATATTAAACATTACTGTGCATCAGTTATATGCTAGGCATTCTCTGCTCATGCTATCACTGAAACTTTAATAATCCAGTGCTGTCGTGTGTTACTACCTCCATGTTAGATTTAAGAGACATGAGGCTTAAATGATATAAATCCACACAAATAGACAACGAGAACCACATCACATTGCAAAACCCAAATCCAAAAGCTATATTTTCCTCAAAGATCACTCTCCCTCTTGGGAAGACGAGATTCAAACTATGATGCTTTAGAATCCTGTGACTAAATAGTAGAGATAAATGTCAATACTTTAAATCTTGAGAATGACTGGAAATTTCCTATGAGAAAACCTCAATATTAAGATTATACTTGGCTTTCAAGATAAACATGAATGGTAGGGCATTTTCAGCATAGAGTTGTAATGATGGGCTTCCTAGGGTTGTGCAAGTTCATGGAACTGCAGGAATTGGACCAGTTAAGGATGTGACCATATGTGTCCAGCCAGGAAACATCCTAAATGACTGGCCGCATCAGTTCAGACACTTGGTTTGAGATTCTTTCTCCAGAGAAACGGTCAGTTGACTATAGGCAATAAAGCATCCCTATCTGCTAACAGCACATTCCAGGGAACACTTGTGTGGCCATCGAAAGCAGCTGCTGCTTGGAAGGAGATAATGAGTATCCATCAATCACTCAGAGTAGGAAGTGATATCTGGGGCTACAGCCCACTTATTCAAGTGTAGTATCCTCTTGTCTAGACTGAAGACTCCCACAGTAGAGATTTGCCAGGAAATGACAAACGTCATTGACATTTATTCAATGACTATCCTTCCCTATATACTTAACACTAACTCCTTACAAGAATCCCATGAGGTTGAATATTACAATCCTATTTACAGCCTTCATTCCAAGGTTGGCTCACCATACTAGACTCATATTGTATAAGTTTTAGCATCAAGACTATCTGTTATCTTGGAGCCCAACAGCAGCATCCCTAGCAGAAGAATGGCAGGAAGCAGTGGCAGCAAAAGGCATCTTTTTGGTCACATTTCTGGGTCCCAGATGTTATGTAAAGACTAGTTTCTTTAATGTAAGGTAATTTTTGAAATAGTGACTCAAGTCATGAAGAATTTTACCCTTTTGCTCCTGAGACTGAAGTCAGTGAGTTTATCTATGTGTAGTGTTGGGTGCTTTGTACAGTTGCCTGTATGATCTGATGGTGTTAGCCAAGGAATGAATCTATAGAGTAGTGGTTTCATTACTGAAATTAAATAAAGGAGAAAATATTTTTTAGCCAAAATTCGCAGTGTCATTGGAACTGTGGAGCTTTAGCCAACTTTTCATCTCATCCTTGAGCATGTAGTTGTGCTATTCGGTAGAGTTGCTGTCTGGAACACTGCCTTTCATTTGACTGCATATACCCAGCTCTTGTTCATTTATTACTAACCATATTACCACAGATTATTTCTTGTAGGGTTATATTCATCATATATATTCATCATATATACATATATTTAATATATATGTACATATGTATGTTCTGGAAGGTTATTTTCCAAGTGAGTCCTCACTAAAAACTATACTCCAGATACTTTTATGAACTTGTTCATATTACAAAGCTCAGGGAATTGTGGAGGCTATTACCTAGAATAGAAGTGGGAAAAGATTCTCTTCAAAGGAGATTTTCTATCACAGCCCAGCTCATCACTCAGTGAAAGGATTAAATGGTGTCTTTCTTTCCTCTTCACTGAATAAGGTTGAGTAGATATAGCTCTTCCTAGGTCACTGTGTATTTTTCTACTGTCAACTCTAGGTTTGCATTCAGTTACATCAATTATTATTTTTCAATTAAAGCTACACCACAGGCCGGGTAACACACTTACATGAATCTATCATTTCTCTCCTATTCTGAAAGCTACCTTCTGTTCAGAATGAGAACTTTCCCGAAGGTAAAGAGCCCGCACCCCTCTGAGATTCCATCCATGAAATTGATTTTTACTTCCATTCTTAACTTGCCCTCAAAACACAGATGCTGTGCTTAAAAGAAAAATTGATCATTTTATTTCAATTGCACACAGATGATGTTGCAAAAGTGAGCAGACCTTGGGCCATTAGAACCCAATATTTGGCAGAAAGTGATCTGCTTATCAATTAAAATAAGAAACTCAAACCCTTCACTGTTTCTCATTGTCACACTAATAAGAAAAAATATATCCAAAATGCTACAGTATTGACCATCAAATTCATTCCTGTGGACTAAGTCTAATGCAGTGTTTATAAGATTAGCATTGCCATTTGCATTAGAAGTCTCTAGTCCTACTTACTAATAATTCAAATGTATTTTTCTTCTACCACAAGTCATAAGTGAAATGCCATAATCATTAAAGGCAATAGACCTGATTCCTGCTTCTTCCACACACGACATGAAACCATTTACTGTGGATATCATTTATGTGATTTAATAGCTTCTTTCTCTATACAATTTTTTTATTTTATAAGTAAATGGCATTTGGAACATTTGCAGTGATTGAAGACTAGTGAAGACTAGAAAATCCAAATAGACAAAAAAAAAAAAAAAGACATTGAGGTTAAAATCAAAATCTCTATATCTCTATATCCCTCTGCATTTAATTGTCCTTTCTATAAGGATTCACTCTGTTTCAATTTTGTTATTTTCACGATGTATGGCAATAAGTGGAATCAATAGAAATCGAAATACAGAACTGGCTCTTGGACAGAAGCATATGCAAACCTGAGCACAGTGGTTCACAACTCACAAGAGTTTCAGGCCAAGGAACAGGAGTTTACTGCCAGCCTGGGCTATGTAGCAAGACCCTTTATCAAAAAAAGTGAGAACTAATTATAATAAAAAGACAACCAGAAGTAATAGTCATTATCGTGCAGGACTTTATAACAATGCTGAATAAGAAGGGGCTTGTTTGAGAATAATGGGTTTGAAGAACATTCACAGAAAAAAAGAAAAAAAACAGAAAAGGAGTCTAGGTAAGAAATGAAAAGAACTTTGCCACTCAACAAAAGGGGGATGTGAAGGCTCCAGAAAGGTGGAGGCAAGGCAGAACATAAAAATGCATCTGTATTCAGGGGAGAGGTTGGGAGGACCTGGGTCTCTGAACCAGGTACCAAGGGGCTATGAGTCTGGAGAGTTAGGGCTGCATGTTTTCTGCACTGTTAGGTAATGGGGTAAACTACAAAAGTAGCCACAAGTTTTTCTCAATCCCTTGTGCTCACGATTCTTCCCTTTTGAAAATAGACTGCGGTTTTTGTAAAGCATTTCAAGTTTGTAAGAAAAAGGTACAAGAAGTCCAGGATTGTCTATAGCCTCATGCCTCTCCTGGGTACTCTGGCACAGTTTCTCCTATTATAATTTTTTGTTTTTTATTTCTTTCTATTTCATTTTTATCGAATTATCATACAAAGTAATGGGGCTCTTGATGCATTTTTTGCATACATGATACATTTTATTCTATTTAAATATTTCTTTTATTTTTTGAATTTAATATAATTAAATCATTTCTCCCTTCTCTTTCCTCCACCCAGACCCTCCAACTTACCCTACTGTTGCTTTCTTTAAAATCCATGGCCTTTTTTTTCTTTAATTGATGTTACATACATATATTTACACACATATACATTCCTAAACACATAAATATAACCTGCTCAGTCTGTATGATGTTACTTGTATGTATGTCTTCAGGGCTGACTATTTGGTATTGGATAAGCAACTGGTGTGCTCTCCCCTGGGGGAGACTATTTTTTTACCACACCCAGCATTCCTTACTTGCTTGCTTTGTGTAGGGTTCAGATCTCATGAGCTTTTCCCTGGCCACTTATTCATGTCTATTGTTGCTGTCCTTGTTAAGCTCATGGTTAGGCAATCCTGCTGTTGAGATTTTATGGGTGTAGCTTCTGATATTACTAAGACACTCAGTCTTAACAGTAAACTCTCTGATCCTCTGGTTCTTACAATCTTTCTGCCCTCTTTTCTGCAACGATTCCCTGAGCCTTAGGAACAGGAATGTTTTACAGATGTATCCATTGGGACTGGGCTTCACACCTGTATATTTTGGTTGTGGTTTTCTGTCGTTTTCTACATCTGTTACAAAGAGAAGTTTCCTAAATGAAGGATGAGGACTATGCGTTCATGTGGATTAAGGACAAATATTTATCATTTAATTATGAATTATGCTGGTTTAGTATTATGGCAGTTGCAAGTTCTCCTCCAAAATCCATGACTTCCCTAGCCCTGGGTAGTCGGCTTGATTTCCAGGACCAGGCACAGTTTCCCTCTTGCTGAGTCTTAAGTCTAATTAGGAGCTGTTCTTTATCACCAAGATATGAATGAGTGCCGCTGCTATACCTTTAGGAATATCAAGCCATGTTGGTCATTGTTATGGTTCATAGGAGTCAGAGATAGGACTGTTGGCTGCTTTCCTCCTTTGGAAGCTTGCATGGTTCCTTCTGACATCATCATAAAAGCTAGTCCTCAAGGAGGAGGGTTGAGGTCAGATCTAACTCAGGGCCTTCTAGTCCCTGTGTCAGAAGTACATGGTGTCTTCAGCCATGTGGACTGACCTTCTGCCTCTGTGGTAACCAAGGGCAACAGCCTACCATGTTTGGGGAGTCTCTTGAAAAAAAAAAAAACCAACAGCTAAAAAGAGAGATTCTTGTGCCTAATGTTGGGGATTAGTTATATTAATCTTTGGCTCTTAAAGGGCAAATTGTCAGCCCAGATGAGAAAATTTCATATGTTTACCTGTATGCTAGGTTGTTTGTAGATAGGTAGTTAGATATAGAGAGATCAAACAGATAAGTATAATTCATTCCTTATGTCATTTTCAGATAAACTAACTGTTATTTTATGGTTCTCTAACCTTCTTCTGTATTTATCTCCCCTCTTCTCCTTAGATTTATTTCCTCATCACATCCCTTGTACCCTGCTACTCCAGTCTCACCACTAAAGGCCCCCTATACACCTCTCCCACTCTTGTTAATCCCCTTCCTGTACCTCAATCTGCTTTCATACCAACTATTTCAGCACTTTCTCTTCTCCATCTTCACCAGATTTTTTTATGTTCTTAGCATGTGCTCACACATATGTCATGTTCTTAGCATGTGCATACACATGTGTATTACACACTTTAATCTAGATCCTGCATCTGAGAGGAAAGCATGCAGCATTTCTCTTTCTGAGTCTGGCCCTTTTTTTTTCTTTAAATGTATATAGATTTTTTTTATCTACATGAATATCTGTGTGACAAAAGGTGTCACATGTGTTCCTGGTACCTTTGGAGGGCAGAAGAGGGCATCAGATGCCCTGTAACTGTAAGTTACAGAGAGTTATGAGACATCGTGTTGGTGTTGGCACTCAACTTGGTTTATCTGGAAGAGCATCTGGCACTCTTAACCTCTGAGTCATCTCCCCAGCCCTGCTCTGAGTTTGTTTGTTTTTTTTTTCTTTAAGTCCCTCCCTATGTACATGTATACATATATATTCTAGCTTTCTCATTCATGTCATAAATCATCTTCATTTCATTGAATCTCTGTTCTTTTATATCTTCTTATTTTTTAAATATCTTTCTTTGGATTTTTGTCAGGCAATCTATCAACTTCCCTTTCTTTGTGATCTCTTACTAGAGAATTATGGTTTCCCATTGTGGGTATCACATTATTCTGCTTTTTTCTAGCCTCTGTTTTTTACATAAAGTTGGACAGTTCTTTATCCCAGTTTGATAAGGTAAGATACTCTGTTGATCCTCAAGATTAAGATTATCCACTCATTGGATCACCACAGAGACATATAATCTAACAACTATTTATGTACCAATCTACCTTATCAAGTCCTGCAGGAGCAGGTGGGAGACCACACCATGTGATTTTTATTGGGATAATAATAAAAGATATACTGAAAAGGACAGAAAAGATGACCCTCACAAGTCATTCCTCTGACTGTGAGATTCTTGATGCTGTGCTCTTGGGTTTTAGACAGTTTCTGATGTGTTCTTTGTGTTTGTTTGGATATACTGGATTTGGTAACAGGTGAGTGTTTTAGTATTAGTAGCTATGTAACTACTTAAACTACAATCAATTTTGGTGATACTCATAAGTATCTCAATGGCCTAGACTGCATTACCTAACTGGGATGTCTTCTCTAGTTGGGAAACATTGGCTGGCAGCTCTGATTATGATGCACTTCCTGTAGATATAATGTACCTATCAGTCTTGAAATCATGAAATCTACCATATTGGGTAGATTATACCACATGCACGTTATCAGGGTGATAGCCTTGACAATGAACTATAGTTTTTCATGTAAATTCATAGGACCTCCAGTGAACAAGCTGTAGGAGGTTCTACCCAGCTGAGGTGAGGGGTGTGGGGAGGCATACATCTACTTTCTAGGGCCCAAGTCAGCAAAGTATGTGAAAGCAGATTGTTTGTCTTCTTGGGGACAAAGTAGAACAAACAGGGATCCCCTTTCGCTTCTTTGAGGGTTATAGTATGCCAAGACAATCAGAAAAGACTATTTGGCTATTTACCAAAAACAGGGCAGAGGACAGCGTCATTCATATTATTCCTCTGTGCCACCGTAGGTCATCTCATTGTGACATGCCAAGATTCTTTTTTTAATAAATATTTTTATTTTATAATTAATTTAATTTTGCATATTAGCCACGGATTCCCCTGTCCTCCCTCCTCCCACCCCCCAGCCTTCCCCCCCAATCCACCCACCATTCCCACCTCCTCCAAGGCAAGTTTTCCCCTGGGGAGTCAGCCCAGCCTGGTTCTTGATCGGTCCATGGAAATATGGATTGGACCTCCTGATTGATTTCCAAGACATTATAGATAGAGCTTTTATGGGCAAACCATCTGTCCACTCCACAGTAGTCTATGTGGTTAATGGCTCAATACACTACTGCACAGCAATAAGATTTGGGGAAACTTACAACATGGCTAGGCTCTTTTCTACTAATTATTATCACAGTGTGGTAGATACACACAATGGAATTTTATTCCTCTAAGAGCAGGAATTAAATTATGAAATGTATAGGAAAATTGGTGAAACTTGTGAAGTTATTCTGAGTGAGGTAACTCAGGCATGTTCTTCTCACATGTGTATCATAACTTCAAATTTTTATATTTGTTTAAACTGGAAAATCTGTAGAGGGATGTTGAAGTGAGAAAGAGGCCATTGTGAACAAGGGTTTCAGAGGCTTTAAGGAGGTTGAGGGTCATAGAATACATGTGCTATAAAAATTAGAGAAAGAATTCTAGGGGTGGCAAGGTTTAGACAGTGATTGAGTTAAATGGTGGATTAGAAGATAGGGTGCAAGGGTTATAACCAAAACTAAGAATAGATGAAAAACCACATAGAAACCTACTACTTTGTAAGGTAAGTTTTTTAAATACTTGAACAGAGGTACTATTCACAGGTAGATAATGCCAATCCCATAATCCTTGGATTATTGAATGGAAATCCCAGTGCCAAGAGTGAGTTACCTCTCAAGAATTGTTGGTCACTGAAACTATACAAGTATCTCCAGCTCAATTGGTTGCCTTCCACAACTGGATGGTACAAACCCATTGTTGACGACACCACATATGTTGGTAGCAGAATACAGAGAAACCATGCTTGGATTGAGCCAGACACTTCTATTCTGCTACACAGTCTTTATGATACTAGAAGTTGCTATGTAGACAACTAGGAGAAAAAAGTTAGGAAAGGTTGTCACCCAGTCTTAGGATTCACATGCTACCATTTCAAACTGGCAGAAAAACAATGCTTATAGGGACATTAACCGTTACTGGGATAACAAACTGATTTCTGATTTGCTCTGGGGCATGCTCAAATGGGAGATAGTTCATGTCCAATCCTGAGGACCTGACCCAAGGCCAATTCCTGGGGATGTCATAGGCCCTAGGGATGAACTGTTGTTATGATAAATGAACATGATGTTAAATTGCCTCTTAAAATATTTATTTTTATACCTATAGTCTAGTGCTGTCATCAGCCTTGAGTAAAGAAGCATCACTTTGCAGGAAATAGTAGTTAGTGCAGAGACTCATGGCCAGTGAAGGTGCTGAGAACTGTTGAATGTCCAGCATTAAAAAAAGATACCCATATCAACCTCCCTTCACAACTATGGGGACATTGTGGAGAAGAAGGAAGCAAAAGAAAATCTAAGGTCCAAACAATAGGAAAAGAGGCTTAAAATGCTGTCTTATGGGCATGATATGACCATGGTAGTCATGAACTCACAACAGCTGCCATTGTTTGCACAGAGCCTATGTAAGACTGAGACAGTAAATATTCAGATATGGAAGAGAAGTTCATGGGGTCTTGATCTATCCAGGGGAGCTAATGTCACTTAAGGGCTACTAGAGGACAGGAAGTTATTGTCTTCAGTAATGTTGCCACAAGTGAGTTACTCATGTTCTAGTAGACAGAGTCATACCCATGTCAGGTGAGTAATATTAGTAAAACCAATGGATCACAAAACAAAAATAGAACAAAACAGAAACAAAAGTGGGATGGGGACTGGGTGTGAGAAAGAAAATGAGTTAGTGGGGGTGGGAGGAAGATATACATGTATGAAATTGTCAAAGAATAAGTTAATAAAATAAGAAATACAGAAAATAGAAAATAGATTTGATTTTTTAAGAGAATATAATGATAATTGTCTTCTATAAGTGAACTGAATCTGGTTACAAAGAATCTGTAGACATATAAAAAGAAGAGAAATGGAGACTGTGTTGGCAGTAAGTGACCTAGTCAAGTAAACCATACCTAATAGTTCACTGGATCAGATAATTGGTCTAAAAGTAGTTAAATGTCATAGCACTTAATGTCTTTGTACTGTGGATACATGTAGATCACTTCTGTTTCAATTAAGTATTCACTAAAATGTCATCTGTCACAAACATCTTATTTCTAATTTTTTCTCCCATCCAGAGTCAAATCTGTTATGCCATAGCCTATTATACTCTTCTTAATATTTATCATTTCTGATACATCTTTCCTGTGATTTGTTTATTGTATTGTGCCACAGTTTTCCCCCCAAAATACGATATCTAAGACAACAATTGTATAGATTTCTTGGTGCATCTTCAGCTTCCTGCTCAGTTCCTGATCTAAGGAATTCATTGAATACTGTAGAATTATTGACCAAACCAAAGGCCAGAAAGTTTATGCATAAATGGGTAGAAAGAAGAGGGCATGAAATTCTGTTCTGCCTCAACAACACGGGACTCAGATCCTGGGGTTGCTGAAACCTTATGTAGATAGCACCTTTAGATTCATCTATAAAAAACTCTGGCACATAGAACTGCAGGCAGGCAGAACAGTTGAAATGTAATGATGATCAAAATTCCATTTGCATTTTAAAAATCCCTCAGATAAAGTTGGAGTTTGTCAAATGACACCTTGAAATGAACTGCTTTGGACTCCAAAGGGAGCAAGCAAGGAGTAGTAAGGTCGGAGAATGGATTTCTCTGGATTCCCTGATTCCCTGTCTCCCTTAAATGACAGAGCCTCCAGGTAGCATTTGATTGTTCTCAATCTCTTTTCTGAGATCTCGTCAGTCAGGAAAGACAGATGTATTCAATAAGAAGGAATACTAGATTTGAGACCATATCTAAAGCCCAGGAAAACTGCTATTCTTTATGACCACATAACCTCGTCTAAAACATTCTACTTTCTCTACATCACTTATTCCTTCAAAGAAGACATTTAAATCTCTGAATCATTCATGGATACTCACTTTTCTTCAATGTTGCCATGATGTGATGTTTATATGTTTTCCCCCTTTAATCCGTTGTGAGTTTATTTTAGATTTTCTATTCAACCTCTAGAAGGGAAAGGCAAGTTCTTTTACGCCTACAAGAGCAAAATGGATCATGATAAAAAAAAAGCATAAATTAATGGATATGAAATGAGTTTAACTATTTTGCAACTATTTTCTTTGTTAGTTATGATTCACTTGAGGTAGAGGATGGAAAAAATAGGTTAAAATCAGGTACTCAGTGATAGCAGACTTTATTCCCTAAGAACTATCAATTTTCCTTACTCTAATTATCAAGATATCCATGAGTTTGATCTTTAGCATACTGTCTCTCCAAATTAAAACCACATTTACACCATGTGTTCTACCATAGCCTCATATGTGCTCCTGACCTTATCCTGTCCATACCATACCCAGCATCTAGACTGTCTTGTAGTCTGGTACATCTTTGTAAGTCTCTACATTTGATTCTACCTTGCCTGTGCCTTCCCCAATCTGCAGACCTTAGCCTGAGATGCAGATCCAATGCATGACTGTCATGGGGGTAATTAACTGCTATTTTACTGGAATACAGTTCTGTTTCTCAGGAAGGAATCCATTAGATACTGTGAGCCTATTCAAATACCCATAGGTTGGGCAAGTCATAGACCCTACTGTGGAAGTTACCACTATTGTTTTCCTAAATGGATCTGTTATGCTTGTCAAATTGTCTTCTAAATATTTCTGTTTGTGCCCATACATTCGTGCTGCCCTCAGCTTTGGTCAGGTAAGCTCCTTTTCACACTTGGTTATGGTTATTGTAGATATTTATAATTGGTCAAAGTGCCAAGAATAAGTGATAGTGAAATGTTAAGTCCTAAATGGGACATCAATATCACTCCCTCAAAAGCTCAGAGAATATCATGGAAGAAGGGCCAATTAGAATGTATGAGACAAAGGAAGGGAGAGAGTGTTTTCTAGGCATTATGTTGCTGTTGTACTAAAACCAAAAACAACAACAACAGCAACAAAAACAAAACAAACAAAACCAAAAAAGCAGCTATGATCAACTGAACAAAACTAGGCCTGTGAACATTCCATTATGAATGGGGAAAGGTCCTAAGTGATCTCACCCTTCCTGGTAGAACTATTGGCAGCTAATGGCTGTTGGAGAAGGGGGAGGGATTTTCTTCAATGGTATCACTGCTAAGTTACATCTGCTAACTGGTTGAGTTGTTCACACTCTTGGTAACCCCTCACTCACACTCAGGTATGAAATGTTACTAAAACTCTTTGCTTCACAAAACCAACAAAGATAATAACAACAAAACCATGAAAGTAGAAGGAAGACTGACTAATGGGAGAGGACCAGCAGGTATTAAGGGAGTGAATATGATCAATACATATTATAGGCTTATGTGAAAATGTCACAAGGAAAACTCAGTGTGCATTATTAGTGTATACTAACAAAAATACAATTTCAAAAGGAAATCCTATTATAAGTACTTACTATATAGTTTGCAATCCTGGAAACTATTTTCAAGATCCTAGTGGATATCAAAATCCACACCCAAATTCCTTACATAAGAGTCTCCTGTGTATTTTAAGTAATGTCTAGATTGTTTGTAATGTAATTTTCATGAAATCTAAATATCTATGTTGCATTGTTTATGTCAAATGGATGATTAAAAATGTTATGCTAAAGTTCAGTACAGGTGCAATTTAAATTTTTTTAAAGAATGTTTGCTATTCATAGTTGTCTGCATCTGTGAGTGTGGAACCCAAGAAGATAGAAAGACAATTTTATTTATCTCACCCTTTCTATATCACTAATTATATATAATTATTTTTGTTTTGTGTTAGTATCCCATTACTGTGAAAACAGCAGTTTACTAGTAGTAGATATTCATTTTGGTTTATGGTTTCAGAGATTTAGGTCCATATTAGCTTATCCATGCCATTGTGGACCTGTTGCGAAGCAGGCTGTCAAGGTGGAGTCTGTGTAATAGAACATAGCTATTCATGTCATGGTGGGCAGGACATTAAGAAGGATAGAGGAAGGGGCTGGGATCCTAATGTTCTTTCAAGAGCACAACTAGGGCGACCATCTTCCATCAACTAGACCCTACTTCCTAACATTTCCATCATTTCCCGTTACATTAGCTGGGACCAAGGCTTCCATACATGAGATGTGGGCTACAATTAAGATCCAAGCTGTAGCAGCTATTATGGTGCAGCTCAATGATTTATGTATGTGCTGTTTGATTCCAAAGTCTCTGTATCTCACAGTGCTTTGTTTTATTTTGTTTTGTTTTGTTTTTTTAACTGGCTGGTAGCTAGTAAGAGCAATGATGTGGCAGATATTGGCACAAAGTTCTTAAACAGGAGCACTAAGGAAGAGAAAATTATGGAGTGTGAATTTTCCCCAAAAGAGTGTGTTTAAAACATTTCTCTCTCAGGATATGGGTAAGGATGGGTAGCAGAACAGCACCATCCTGTGTTGAGTGTCAGCAATATACAGACTGTTCACACTTAAGGTAGACACTTGATTCCCCCCCCCCCCATTAGAACTAGTGATGGATGTTTCCCTAGTGATATGTGTCAATACTACTTATTCCCTCCAAAGTTCGTGGCGAAATTGAATACCCATTATGAGACACTAGCATAGAAACTTAATCTGACTACAGTGTTTAAAGATTCCTTTTGGAATCAATTCATATTAGATAATGTCAGGAGGATGGATCCTCCTCTACTTGCTACTGATAGCTTAATAGAAGAGGGGTGGGGAAACCTGAAGAGACTTAAACGTGCACCTCTTGTTACTACTCATGTGCTTCCTATTGATTTGTACTTCTAGGACCTAAGCCAGATTAAGCCACTCTATATTAAAACTTGCCAAGTCTGTGGTATTGGGTTATTAGCAACAGAAAATGGACTAAGACAATACAAGGCGTTGAACAGATACCAAAGGAACTCAATGGAAGGGTTGTCAGATCCTTTAAAATGTCCTTGAGGTCTTTCCATTGTGTTCCAGTAGACCGACTGCTGTCTCACACAGTGTGTACTGAGTAGTGCAAGCAAAATCATAGCCTCACATTCTGCCTCCCAATTTCTGTAGGTTTCATTCATCAGTATTAACCAAATGTGCTAAATCTTCCTAATGTGCCTTTTGAAAGCAAATGTTGATCCAGCAGTGAATGTTGGGTGCCCTATTTGTTTCTGTCTTTTACATATTTTCACTCTTCTCTAGAGTTTCATCTCATCTCTGTTTCTTGCATGTCCTACTCCCTTTCTGGGCCAATGTCTCCTTGTCTTTCCTTCTATTTCCCCTGATTTACTTCCTTTTGGGGCTCTTTCAGTGCTTCAGCATCTAGTGATTGATAATAACATCTTGTTCTCCCGCTGTAATTGCTGCATCAAGACAGCATGTCACAGCAGGTTGCCACAGTTAAACAGCAACTAAAGAGCAGATTGCTGCGTGCAGATGCATTGGGAGGGGGTGACTCAGATGAGGAAGTGACTCTTCCCTGGTGCCTCAATTCCTCACTTAGAACCACCAACCATACACTAGAGTGACAGTTCACAATGGACAAAGCAATACATTATTCCATACAGCAGTGGTTCTCAGCCTTCCTAATGCTGCGACCCTTTAATACAGTTCCTCACGTTGTGGTGACACCCAACCATAAAATTATTTCACTGCTACTTCATAACTGTAATTTTCTACTGTTATGAATTGTAATGTAAGTATCTGATATGCAGGATATCTGATATGGGACCCAGAAAGGGGTCCTGCCCCGCAGGTTGAGAACCACTGCCATATCATATTAGTTGGTATATTAGTCAGACTTCTCTAGAGTTACAGAATTTATGGAATTAACCTCTCTTTCTCTTTCTCTCTCTATATTTTATATATAATATATACATGTATATATTATATATATTTATATAATATATAGAGAGAAGGAATTATACATATTATATATAATCTCTCTGTATATATAATCTATCTATCTATCTATCTATCTATCTATCTATCTATCTATCTATC
>CABHPP010128862.1:0-46463 GCA_902168425.1 Peromyscus attwateri | reverse complement strand
CTCGCCCTACATCGGACCTTCAGTTTGTGAGCAGGGCTCCTGCACACCAGTGTCTGCTCGCCCTACATCAGACCTTCAGTTTGTGAGCAGGGCTCCTGCACACCAGTGTCTGTTCGCCCTACATCAGACCTTCAGTTTGTGAGCAGGGCCCTTCACACCAGTGTCTGCTCGCCCTACATCGGACCTTCAGTTTGTGAGCGGGGCCCTTCACACAACTGTTTGCTTGCCCTACATCCGACCTTCAGTTTGTGGGCAGCGCCCTTCACACAAGTGTTTGCTTGCCCTACATCAGACCTTCAGTTTGTGAGCGGGGCCCTACCTGGTGCTGAGAAGAGCACAGGTGACTCGAAAGCATGAATCTGAAGGTGCAAAACTTGAGACTGGAGGGCATCTTGGGAAAATCTGACTGGACACATCAAGTAAAGTAGGAGTCTCATTCTACCTAAGGAGAGCAGATGGAGGCTCAAAGGACAAACCCATAGTGATCATCCTTAACAAGTACCCCCCTTGATATTTAAGCCTTTTCCTAATTACATGCTCCAAACTAATTGGTTTTTATTAATGAGACTGAACACAACGTTTGGCGATATGCTATAGCATATTTAGTATTTGTGCTCAAAGAGTAATTTTTATTATTTTTCTACTAAGCATTTACTGAGCAATAGAGTGAAATACTGATGAACTGATACACTGTAGGCCTTTAATTCCAATTCTATCGTTGCTAAGATGTACACTTTACTCCTGGGGTTGATGTTAAACAAAATGAAGCTATCGCTATAATTATTTCAATACATGTTTTCCCAGTTCAACCATACATTTAACCATCATACTATATTTTTTGTTGTTATTTTTGTTTTGTTTTGTTTTTTTCTTTTCAAGACAGAATTTCCGGAACTCACTCTGTAAACCAGGCTGGCCTTGAACACGCAAAGATATGCCTGCCTCCTGCCTGCTGGTATTAAAGGTATGTGCCACCACTGCCTGACCATCATACTATGTTTAAAAAATGTTTATCAACTGGTGACTTTTTCTGAGATGTATGGCCATTCAAGTCAAACAAGTGCTTGTGATCATGTGGGTAATCAACCATTTGCATAATTGATTCTTGTTGTCATAGCTACAAAAGTCACTGAGGCAGCCTCTGCTACCCCAGTATACCTTGCCTTTTCCCTCATGTCATTCATGAGCCACTTCATCCTCCATCATTACTGGTTCTGTCCAGACTTGGTTAACAGTTCAGCCATCAGTCTAGACTAATATAAAGGACTTTAGATTAGTGTCGAAGCTATCCACAATCAAGACTGCTGTTCTACATTCCCAACTCCAACGAAAGACCCTTTCCTCTGAAGACCTGCCATTAGACGCCATTGCAGAATATAGAACTGCTCATTGGTTCCCTGTATCTGTATCTGGGTGGTGATAAAATGTCCCTTTCCCTAAAACTACCCTACACTCATATAAACACAGTAGAGAATTCTTACAAGGAACTGATGACAGTGATTTTTGTTCTAAGGGAGAACTTCAACAAAAGTCTAGGCTTTTAGTCAACATGCTAATTAAAGATCTATTGTATGCCAGGCATTATTCTATCAATGGAGATAAAGTCATTTGAAAGAAAGGAAAACAGATTAAATTCCTGTACTCTTGAAACTTATGGAGAAAACAAATACATAAACAGTTGGAATAAAAAAATGGATTATTGGCATCAACCTTGGCAAAACTAAGTAAAGAAAGTCAGGATCTTATGAAAAAGGACCTTCACCCAAGATTGCGTGATAGAAACTGGCACAGAAGCTCTGTCAGCACCACAACCTTGTATATAAACCCCCATAATGTCACACACACAAATACTGGCTACACAGTGTGTTAACCAATGTATTCTGCTGTACAGTCTGGGTTCAGTGAATTTTATTAGGTGAATGGCACTAAAGTCCCAAAAGTCTTTTAGGAAGTGCAACCCTTTGTTTTCTATTTCAACTTCCTAAAAATTGTTGGGACAATATTGATTAGTCTCTTTTTGTTAAATCTCTGTGAACATGCCATTAATTGACTTAAACTCTTCAAGTAAGCATTAGCCTACGTGCTAAATGTGAGCATGTTCACGAATGGAGTCGATTGCTTTCCTCTGACCCTCCATCTCTTCCCAACTGTTTTTGGAAAAAGCAGTGTGATTCCTTGCACAAGTGCTGTACCCTGCCACACTCAGCAACTCTCCAGATTTGGAGAGGAAACTGGTGATTTGGTGATATTCAAAATTCTCTCATGATATCGTCTCATTTTTACTCTCATAAAATTTATATGATCAAAGAAAATGAACATAGCTTCAGTTTAGTAGGGAATAAACAAAGCTAAGAGAAGTAAACATATGGCTGTATTAATGTCATCTAGTAACAGAGGAGCCCGAACCCATGTGTCCTGAGAGGCTCTGCCTAATTAAATGCATCCCCTGGACTTCCCCTCTACTCTGCACATTTAGACAGGGCAGGTGGGCTATTCTCAGTATGCTGATGCTTTCCACAGACTCAAGCTCAATCTTTCTTACTGGGCTCTGGGATGCAGAGGGGAGACTGCAGGGCTCTGGCTTGGTGTTAGCCTCCATTTAACCAGGTGGACAAAGGTGCCTAGAGAGAGCCAACAGGATTCTAAAAGGCAGACCCTCCTTGCTTCTTGCTCTTTCCCTTTTCCCAGGATTTCCGTTACTTTATCCTCCTGTGAGAAGACTCTCAGCAAGACATTACCGACACTACCCTCATGAAGGCGGCATTTGTCCTTTTACCAGAAATGCTTCCCCTCCAGGGTCTGAGTCCTAAACAGAAAGGTTGCTTCCCTGAGCTCAGAAGACAGGGAAGGTAGAGTGACCACGCCCTCTCATCCTTCCACGCACAGATCCTCCCACCCTCCACCCAGGGCCCTTTGCTGTGGGATGGTCTGTATGTCAAATTGCTCTCTTTGGTCAATAAATAAAACACTGATTGGTCAGTGGCCAGGCAGGAAGTATAGGCGGGACTAACAGAGAGGAGAATTGAGAGAACAGGACGGTGGGAGGAGTCACTGCCAGCCTCCGCCATGACAAGCAGCATGTGAAGATGCCGGTAAGCCACAAGCCACGTGGCAAGGTATAGATTTATAGAAATGGGTTAATTTAAGATATAAAGAACAGTTAACAAGAAACCTGCCACGGCCATACAGTTTGTAAGTAATATAAGTCTCTGTTTGTTTACTTGGTTGGGTCTGAGCAGCTGTGGGACTGGAGGGTAAGAGATTTGTCCTGACCGTGGGCCAGACAGGAAACTCTAGCTACAGCCCTTTGCTCCCTCAGCTTCCCTGAGGGCAGTAGCTTCCTACAGATTCAGGGCTTTGATCCTTACCTAGCCTTCTATCCTTTGAGAGTTTGGCAACGTCATGTCTGATTAAATGTTTGTGTATTCATCCTTTCCCCCACCAAATCACTCACGTGGTTTCTGTCTCCTTTATGGACCCCAACATATCCTCTTTTCTAAGCCTACCCTGATGATCCCATTTCTAAAAAGGACTCCAAAGGCTTCTTGCTAACATCTCTAAATGTTAAACATGTACCAAGAAGCTGTCACTCGCGCTCTGCATATGCCTTATCTTCCAAGAAAGTGCATTTCTCTAGTTTCTATATACTGTCTTAGAATAGATTCATCATGGCTCCTTGCTTAGAGTGAGAATTTTCCTGTCTTGAATTCCTTCTTTCCTCCTTCCTTCGTCTAGCTAAGTAACTACCTACACACCTAACACCCATCCATCTATAGCTTACCACTTAGTCCAGATATCTCCCAGATAGCTCTATAATTTCTCCTCACCCGAAATATTTCTATTTGTATAAGTTGTATATGTGAATTTATCACATAGCATATATTTCATAAATTATAATATATTTATATAACATAATAATATAAGAAAACAGTCTTATACTTTCAAAATAAATAATTTTACCAAGTATTATCTAAAGGAATCACAAACCAAAAACAACCTAAATGTTTAATATTCAAATGATGCTATTTATTCATTATAATGAATAACATACATATAATAAAATGTTGCAAAAATTCTAGAGACATGAAAAAAGGATTATGACTTAATATTAAGTGAATAAACAGATATAAATTCCACCATGCTGAGAGATCCCAACTGCATTCAAATACATAAAAATGACAAAAAAGAAAAATTTATTCAATAAAAGAGGAAAACAGAGAGTAATAATTTTTTATAGTTTTCCTTAGAGGCCACTGTAATTTTTCTATTTTCTCCCATGTCATTGGAAAGGAACATTTTATAATACACAAAATGCAGTCAAATTATTTCATGTTGACCTCTGAATGTGTTAGTATCAACAAATGTGGACAGATAAACCATACATTGATTTTCAAGGTGAATTCATCAATGTAAGATAATAAATAATGTATTTGCAACCTGAAGCTCAGGTTATAGTTTCATGTGGGACCTTTTCTAATAGTGAACTTTAAGTAGATTATTAAACTTCTCTGATCTGTATTTTCTCATTTGTAAACCTTTTTTTCAATACCCCATAGGACTGGTTTTAGGCAACATAAGTTGCTTTTATTGATAAAGTAATATTATACAGACTAAACAGGCTATATTTAGGAATATATGTATATACATATGCAAATAATAACAATTAGTGAAAAAACAGGTCATGGCTTTGAAGGAGAATGAGGAAGGGTATGTGGGAGAGCTTGGAGGGAGGAAAGGGAAGGAAGATATATAATTATTTTATAATTTCAAAAGTAAAGTAAAAAATTCTGTATAAGCTGGAAAAGCCATATAAAATATTTTCTTGCCAAATTATTTTCTCTCTAGGATAGGTTTGTCCCAAATAATTAAAACCTCATTCTTCAAGCTTCTAAATGCTGATCAATTATTCTCTTTTGATAAATAACTATTATAACTTATTAAAGAAATGGGATTTTCTACAAGGAGTAGTTAGTCTCAAGGGTCTCTATCTCACCTGCTTCCTCTCTTCCTCCCTTCCTCTCCTTATCCTGCTAAGGAACTTGAGATCTTCCCCAAGCCCATAGACAAAGTATTTATTTAGGACTGAATTGTGTCCTACAAGTACACACCCCAGAACCAGGTTCCCTGAGGTCTATGTTGCTATAATATATCTTAATTGATTGCTGTCAGCATTCATCTTTTTAATGGCCTCATTATTCTAACCTTCCTCTGTTTGGGATTCTGAATTTTAAGAAGAACATATTTCACAAAGCAGTTTCCACAAACTTGTCAGTGTTAAGGTGATGTTTGGCTGCATCTGCTGTCAATTCTACCTTCACACAGACATTGCCTTATTCAAAGACAATTTTCTGTACTTTTAATAATAATCCATGATTATTAGACTTCACCAGTATCAATTATTTTATAAATCCTACTTACAATTTAAATTTTTACCATCATTGTGACAGTATGGAGATTGTTAGAAAATACACAATCTCCTCACCTCTTCATAGACATAAGTCCAGGAGGATACTTTAATTCCTCAGTATTGCTAAGGCACTTTATAAGAAAAATATGTTAATAACTGGGTACTTTATAAGAAAAATAAGTTTATTTTAGCTAAGAGTTTTAGAGACTTGTCATAGTTACTTTTCTATTGCTGTGATAAGATACTGTAATGAAGGCAATGTTTCTTTGTGGCTTATGATTTTAGAAGGTTGGTGTCCATGACCTGCATGGTAGGGGGCATGATGGCAGACAGACAGGCATGGTGCTGGAGAAAAAGCTGAGAGCTCACATCTAGAGACACAACCACCAGACAGAAATGAGCTTGCAATGAGTCTTTGAAATCTCAAAGCCTGCCCCTAGTAACTCACCTTTTCCAACAAGACTATGGGACCTAATCCTTCCCAAACAGTTCCATCAGCTGGGAACCAAGTATTCAAGTACAGAAGCCTATAAGGGCCCAATCTCATTCAAACCACCACAAGGCTGAAATACCGAATTCACAAGGCCTTCATTACACATCATACCTGTCCAATGAGATGACAGAAGAGAATCACATTGAATAGTGGGTCACTATAAGTTAAGACAGGAATCTGGAGTGGTCTTACTGGGTAACAACCTAGCTCTTTAAGTAAGTAAACCACTTTCATAAGACTTAATCAATCCCCTAAGAAGGGCATTAGTTTCTTCCAAGAGCAACCTATGACTTATTTATCTCCCATAAGATCCCTCTTCTTAACGGTTCTATTTTTCTCATAATACTGTTACATTGTGAATTCAGCTTTGAGCACATGAAATGTTAGGGTGAGGAAGGCAAACCATATCCTAAACATAGTGTATAGTAAGAGACTGAACAGTGCATTTCTACTTTCTTATATTTGATGTATGCCAACGAAAACACCAAGTTCTGACTGTCCTTGGTGCTTATGAATTTATTTCAAGTTTCTTCCCAATATAGAAATACCTTTAATAGTTTCTCAGACTGGGCAATAACTTAACTTTTAGAATACTTCTTGGGAAAGAGTACTCAAGTACAGCAAGAAATTCTGTTGTTTTATACATAGATCTAATTTTCTCATTCAGATACTAAGCATCCTTTGTCATCCTTTGCTTGCAAGACAAACATTGTAGAAGTCAAAGCATTTACTTTCCACAAAGTGCCAAAAATGACTTGGTACTTGCTTCCTACTAAAGCCTCACTCCACTTGACTATGGATATGGTGACAAGCCTTTGTTCTAGATGGAGAATAAATTCTGTAAGAGTAGATAGAGCCCATGCTTTGTTGCTTTTTATACCCAGTTATGGGTTATGTTAGGTAACAAATGAATAATGAATAGGAGGTGAAATGTTTCCTTTATTGAATGGAAATGAATGACTCTAGCTTGCACATATTGAAATGACTTTGGATTCTGATGCAACTAAGAGAAAGCTTTCGGCGTCTTCCCCAGGTCAACCTCATCATCCGAGGCAGCTTGAAATATTCTCCCTTCAAGCCCGGCATTGGCTGTCCCTTCTCTCCTCTATACTTGGTAATTGTTACCAGGAAATAGTTATGTTTGTCAACATCCTGGGTGATCAAGGCGTGAGATAGAAATGTTTCCCTTACTGCAAAAATGATTGTCTTATTGTTCAACTTAAGTATGCACTTTAGATGGGAACATAGGGTTAAGACAGAAAATCTAAGAGGTCACAATTGTGGGGAGGAATGTGAGTTGGAAGACTTTCTGCTGGTTTTGACTTTGTGTTTTTGTCTCTCACACGTTTGGCTTGATGAATCAAGTAATCTACATTGTAGAAATGCATTTGCCCTCACTTCAGCAAGAGAAAGTTGCTTACAATGATTTGGCTTCTAGCAATGCAGTGATTTGAGATTCTTGGCTTTAGTTTCCATCATTTTATAGTAACGCATTTAGTCTCCACTAATACTAATTTTGGGGGGGTTAGGGAGTTTTATGGGATTTCAACGTAAAATTTTCTTAAAACAGTGGCATGTGTTTCTGTTGCTATGGGTATACAAGCTGATGGTTAACAAGGACATTCCAGCTAAGTCTGATGAACCATAAGGGCATAGCACTGAACTTAATGCCATATATCAAATAAGAAACAGATACAATAATTTCATTCTTTTATCCCATATCTCCACATTTTTTCTCTACTGAGCCATCATTTCAGTTTATTAAATACCTTTTCACATAAAGTCTCGTCTCATCTCTAGCAGAGTTAATCATTTTCCCTTTTGCATGGCCTGTCCATAAGATGAATTATCAAGCTTAACATAAAATACAACAACTAAATCCTCAATATTTAACAAATTTTTTTTACTTGCACTTTGTAATGGAATTGGGAAAATTTAAATAATTATTTTTATGCTCCTACAGAATAAAATGCATGTATGTAGACAATCAATATTTATATTTTAGGAAAAATAATAATCAATTGTGAAATTGTTTTTGTATTTTTGTGGTAAATCTTATTATTGAGTTCATGATTTTTTACTCTGTCCCTGCTGTTGAAGGGGAGCTGGGAGGATAGAATGGCTGGGTTATTTATTTCATGCTGTGACTTTGCAAGCTGATAAGTGATTGTTTTTGCAATATCCATTATGGATGCACAAAAGCAGTGCTTTATAAATAATGTCCTATTCATTCATTCTATTTTACTCTCCTGGATGCCACAGTGAGCAATCAATTTCAAAAATGATCAACCTTATTCAGGAAACATATGTGTGAATTTTACAAAGGTAGAAATCTGAACTGGTAGAAACTTGCCTTAATTATTAAAAACAGGCATAACAACCCAAAGGAAGGAAGGAAGGAAGGAAGGAAGGAAGGAAGGAAGGAAGGAAGCAAAAGCAGGAAAGATGGTAAGCAAACTTTTCAATCACTTTCCAAATAAAGAAAACAGACCAATCAAGGTTTCCTAATGAAGAATTTTAAATGAAAAGGACTGGTTCAGAGTCCTTTGTATTTGAACAACCAAACACCAAGTTCAGAAACAAAACAGATTTCATAGGAACATGTTCATCCTGAGGATGAGTCAGTAGGCAGATCAGCAGTCTCCACTGTCTTGTTTGGTCCTTCGTCATAGATTACTTTTGATCACTATTAAAATAAATGCAATCTAATAGATCTACTTCAACTAATTGATAAAATCCGTGGTAATAGTAGTTTGTATCACCAAAGTTCTATTATTCCCTGATAACCAACGTTTCGATTGAAACAGGGTAAACAGTTGTTTCCTGTGGCTGGTAGTAGATGAATGAAAAGCTTTGCCTCATTTTTCCACTGTCTGCATAAAGGATGCTTTTAATTCTCTCCACATATCTATCTACAAATCACTAAACAAAGACTGGTAATGTAATAGTTTGGGAAGAGTAAATGACTTAGTGATAGAAAGGTGGAGAAAAAGAGGACTGTTAGGTCAATTAATTCCGAGGGACTTATTAATGACCTTCTTTAATTCCACTAGAGTCCAAAGAATATGTCACAAAAAGAATAAAATATTCATGTCTATTTATTGAAGGATTAAATATTTGATGTGCACAAATTTACTCTCGTATTTATTCAGCTGTATAAGGGGTGACAGATTTGCCTCATCAGTTCCTTTTGTAAGTAGAAATGGCATCAACATAGATGGGCCTGTCACGTTTGTGTGAGTTGCTGGCTTTTCACACATTGTTATTATTATCATCATCATTATTATTAATAGTAATACTTACTTTTAATAGTAATACTTGGGATCACACCCATGGCTTCCTCATGCCTAGATACTAGGCAAGTGTGTTAACACTAGGATAGTTCCTTAACCAAATTTTTATTGTTTTGCTTGTTCATCATTTTCATTTTGCTTTTAAAAAAATACTACATTTATTTATTTATGTGTGTGTGTGTGTGTGTGTGTGTGTGTCTGTCACACTCAGTACAAGTGTGAAGTTCAGAGGACAACTTGCATGAGTCCGTTCTTTCCTTCCACCATGGGATGGGGATGGGGGCACTTTAGGATCAAACTCAGGTTGTTAGGAGCAGAGATCAATGCCTTTACCTTGTGAGCCATTCCATCAGCTCTGTTTTGCTTTAGTGAGACAGGGTCACATGTAGCACTGGAGGGCTTCAAGCTTGCTATGTATCCAGGATGACCTTGATATCTGATCCTCTCAAGTGCTAGCATTATAGCCACATGTCTCTATGCCTACCTAAGGCTTTTGCTGCTTTGAGAGGTTTCTTCTATACCTATTTTTGAGAGATTTTAACTATAGATGGATGTTGAATTTTGACAGTTATGTTTTTCCTAGATAATGATAAAATTATGCAGGTTTTTGTGCTTTTATATTGTTATTATAGTGTAGAGCATTGATGGATTTGCAGGTGTTGAAGCATCTCTGCATGCCAGCCATGAAGTCTACATGACCATGGTGCATGATTCTTTTAATGGGCTCTTGAATTTTGTTTGCTAATATTTTATTCATTCAGTCCTTATTTCATATCCTATATAAAGTCAACTCGAAATGTGTTAAAGATGTAAATATAAGACTTGAAGCAAAAAAAATGGTTTAAGAAAACAGAAAAAGTGTCTTCACATTATCTGGGCAAAGAGGATTTTTTTTGATATGACACTAAATGAATCATAACCAGTAGCACTACTAAAGGCATGGTATTTTACTGAACAAAAATGGTTCTGAAAAAAACAAAGGATGGGAAGAGAGAGAGAGACAGAGAGAGAGAGACAGAGAGAGAGAGAGAAAGAGAGAGAAAGAGAGAGAGAGAGAGAAACAAAACAGGGGAAAAAAACAACCTATTGAAGTCAAAAATACTTAAAGTAGAGATAAAAGGTTAATATCCAAAATTAAAATGAACTTATATATATAGCGCAATAGACAAACCACATAAAATGAATAAAGAAAAGAGAAGAAAAGAAAAACCATGAAAGAACAACATTAAAAAACACATGGCCTTATTTAAATGGAAAAAGATCTAAACAGAGCTATCTTTAAAGAGACGTGCAAATGATCAACAGATATATGGAAAGTGTTCAGCATCACTAATGACCTAAGAAATTCAACTCAAACTGCCATGAAATATTACCTCACACCGATTAGCATAGTTATTCTCATAAAGGCAAAAGGTAGTGTAGAATTGGAAAAGTTTGTTTCAGAGCAGTTTAGACTAAATTGTGGTTACCACCATCTGGGGATTAAGGAAAGGATGCAGGTTGGTGGTTGTGGACTGTTATTCTGGCATGCTAATGCACAGTAGGGTGACTAGAGTGGTAATGTTTTGTCCACATCAAAAAAGCTAGAAGAAAAGATTTTGAATACTTCCATCACAGAGGTGATGAATATTTGGGGAGAGAGATATGCTTATCATTAGCAAAAGTTATAGAGTGTCTATGTGCCTCAAGACGGTACATGGTGCCTGATAAGTATATACTATTCCTGTGTGCCACTTAAAAAAAAAATAGGCATGTGTGATGGCTAATTCTTCAATCCCAGCACTTATCAGGTAGTCATGAGGATTATGAATTTGAGGCCAGCCTGATTTGTTTACCGAGGTCCTTGTCTCATTGAACTAAAAAAATATTAATTAACTAAATTAAATTTTAAAATGCAAAAGATAATAAAACAAGATAAAGTCTACATTTTTAGTGAAAATTTAAATTTCTATAGTTTCTATGGAAAATAGTCTCACATCTTCTAAAAAGAATCAAAACTGTGATTATTCTACATTCTAGTATTCTACTTGTAGATATATGTCCAAAAACACAGGAAATCAGCCTCTTGAAATGATACCTACAGCACGATGTCTATTATTATTCAGAATAGCCAATATGTAAACACAAATCTAAAAAGCCATTGAAAACACCAGTAGCCATCAGAGAAACAAAAATCAAAAGTACAGCCAGGCAGCGGTGGTGCACGCCTTTAATCCTAGCACTCAGGAGGCAGAGCCAGGCGGATCTCTGTGAGTTTGAGGCCAGCAACAGGCACCAAATCTACACAGAGAAACCCCATCTCGGAAAAAAAAATCAAAAGTACATTCAGATGTCATCTTATTCCAGTTATGATAACTAAGATTAAGAAAACACATGACTTACCATGGAAGGATGTGGAGACACCTGAGATCAAGGGCCATGTTGGTGTCTCAGAGCCAAACTGCCACTGGGGTAGTGATGACATCCAGACCCAGTCACGGTCGGACCACGTCAGGGACCATGGTTCTACCGTGGCTGGGGTCTGGGCAGAAGTCCAGGTCCTGCATTGCTAACAAAGGTCACATAGAGGTCCAAGGTTAGGGCCGCAACCATTCCCACCTTATCGGCCAGGCCCCCTACCCAGAGTCAGGATGTTGACCAGCCCAAGCTGCTACTGAGGGCACTGTCTGGGTCTGTGATCCAGCCACAGCTGGGGTCAGTGTGGATGTCTGTGACCTGTGTCACCTCAGGAGGACTTAGGAACCATGTGAGATGAAATAAAAGGACCAGGCTGAGTCGGCCACAGCCTTCATTGGCCCTGGGAAAGCTGGCCTTGCCTCTTGCTGGACATTACAGCAAGAAAGTTGGTCCCTGCTGGCTGGAGAGATGTCCCACACCCACCCCTACCATAGGCCAAGGTGAATTGACCCTGAGGGCATGCATGTAGGGGAGCTGCCTCCACCCCCTCGCCCGAGGTCGGTGGTCCCAGGGGCCCAGAATGACCAGCATGGCTCCAACCAGGCCCACAGCCTGGTCTTTGGTTGACCCACCCTATCATCTTCCCCATCTATGAACTGCTGGTGTGGTGAAGGGACTGATCCTGTGGAATGATGTCTGAAAGATCTCCAAGACTCATGGCAGCCACATGATACCCCAGAGAAGTTTCAGTGAGGATCTAGTGGTGATGGTGTAACAGAAACCAGAGGCCTTGAACCAGACCAGTAGCTCATTGCAATAAATATTTGCTGGTAAAACTGACAGGACAAAGAGGTGTACTAAATGGCAGACTGAAGCCTCTAGTGCCACCAGGACAAATGAAGAGGTGATGGAGAAGCAGCAAAGGAGGAGAAGCAAAGAGATTTTTCTTTTGTAGTTTGTGTTTTGGTTTGGTTTTGGGGTGTTTTTGTTTGTTTGTTTTTGCTTTTGTTTCCTTGCTTGCTTACTTTGATTTGTTTCCTTATGTGGGGGTATATGGCAGGGATAGGGGAGGACATGGGGGGACCCAGAAGTGAACAGAATTGGGGTGCATGATGTGAAACTCCCAAAGAGATTAAATTAAAACAAAAAAAAAAGAAAAAGAAAACCCATGACAACAAAGGATGTTGTGGATATAACAAAAGAAGATCACTCATTTGCTATTGGTTGGAGTGTAGCCTGCCAAACTGATACAACCACTGTGGGAGTCACTATGGAGACTCTTCAAAGAGTTAGAAGTACATCTATTTCTCTATACATAGATCCACTTGACACAGCTATACCACTATTGAATATATATACCCAAAGGACTCCATATCCTACTATAGAGACACTTGTTCATTCATGTTTATTATCACTTCATTAATGAGAACCAAAAAATGGAGACAATCTAGATATCCATTCATGGATAGACAGATAATGAGAATATAGTACATATACACAATCAAATTTTATTCATCTGTAAGAAACAAATGAAGTTTGTGGCTAAATGGATATAACCAGAAAAAAATTATATGGAGTGGTGTAAGCTAGGCCCAAAAGGACAATCAACACATGTTCTTTCAAATAAGTACTTTTAGACACAAACCTTGTGTTTAACTTGGAATACTTCTGGAATCCAGGGAACTAGAAAGGGGCCACTAGAGTTGGAGGGAATAGAAAGTGAGAGGAACTAATAGAATGGAGGTGATATGAAGAAAGGGGAATAATAGAGAAGGGAGTCAAGCGAGGATTGGGGGAAGGAAACAGAGGAGGTATGGGGGGTGATACACTAAAGACCTTCAAAACAGTCGGAGGGAAACCTAGAAACCTACTATATTATAAACTTCCTAATACATAGAGATGAGATAGATAGATAGATAGATAGATAGAAAGATAGATAGATATGAGAGAGAGAGAGAGAGAGAGAGAGAGAGAGAGAGAGAGAGAGAGAGATTGAACTATTCTACATGGAGGATAATGCTCCTCCCAGAAGCCATAAATAGCCAAATGAATTGTCTGTTGTTAGGTGTGTGGAATATCCCTTCAAGTTGTCGGTCAAGGGTATTCAGAGACTCCCCCAAACAATAGTTTGTATTGTCATTGACCTTGGTTGCCAACCAGAACTTGATGGTAAGATCCTATTGCTGAAGACATCATATACTTTGGTTACAGGACATGGAGAAATCAAGTTGGTTCTGATTAGGAAACTTCCTCCATGTTATGTATCTCTAACAATACTAGAAAGTGCAATGCTGGCTGCTGTGGGAAAAAAAGTCATAAAACAGTCTTACACAGATATGAACTATAGTAATGACTGGACTACTAAGACCTGCCCATGGATGTAATATTAGCATGGGTGTTATGGAGGTAACCAACCAATTTCTGATTGAATTTAAGGCCAGATTCTCAGGAAAAAACTCATCCCTAGAATTGTAAATCTGACCAATAACCTATGGATGGGAGAGCTAATGGGCCCTAGGAGTAAACTTGCCACTAATTTGCTAAATGGACATGGTATCATATTTATCCATAAATTAGCACACCTCTCAGTCTTCATCAGAGAAACTTCTCTGTGCAGGGGATGGTGGTTAATACAGAAATTCACAACTGGCCAAAGTTCAGAGGACAAGTGTCTGTGGAGTGCTCAACTATAAATGGAAAGATTAAATCACAGATCCTCAACCCCGACCCCCACCACGTCTCAGGGAACATCTCAAAAGAAGAGGCAGAAAGATTGTGAAAGTCAAGGTTGGGGAGGACTGCTGTGAAAGTCCCTTCTGGACATGGCAGGCTGCTGCACTCACAATCTCACAGCCTGGACAGTACCTATACAAGATCAAGACCATCAGCCTCCCAGTGTGAATGGGAAAGAGTACAGGTGTCTCTGCCATTAGGGGGAGTTACTCTTAGTTTATGGCTACTGGAGGGAGGTCAATTTTATTTAAATGTGCTTCTCTGGTAGGTTGATCATGCTCCAGTGGGTGATTACACATATATTGGCAGCACTAATTGGACTTAGTAGATTATAAATAAAAATAAAGAGAACATGAACTTGAGAAGGTTACCTTAAGGACATCTGGGAAGAGCTGGAGGAAGTTAGCATAGAGTGAATAGCTGCCTTAATAATTTTATTTGGGAATTTTATTTCACTATATGTATGTTCAAAACATCTTAAACACATCAAATTTTCGGTTTTTACTTACACTTCAATAAAGCTGAGAAAAAAAGATACTATATTTTATAACAGATATATGATATGTACCCAGTAAGAGTGGTGATCACAGCTTAAGACAGGAGCTGGCAGATACAGAGATACACATTCATCTTTAATATTGCATTCATGTCCAGCTAATATGATTAATGCCACACTCTCCCCAATAGAAGTTAACTGAGAATTGCACTTATGGGATTGGGCAGTAGGTATCAGTCATTGTTGACTATCAGCAGTCATGCTTGTCCACTTGGGGGATTGCCTGAACCACGCTGCATGTGAGCATGGTAGTAACATTAGCCAATAAACCTCCACCCCTAAGAAGAGTCCTCTGACAAATTGGACTATTCCTCAGGATTACTCGCCCTACCTTTATTTCCTTTTAAAATATGTTTCTCAATGTTTCCTCAATTCTTCAACAGCTGCCCACCAAATTACTAACAGATTGTTCATTATCAATTAGCTAAAGTATGTTTCTATTGCATGCAATCAAGCAGCCCCACTAATCTGTCAATAATAAGTGACATGTAATTGATTTCCTTAGAAGAGAGGGAGGAAGGATTATAAGAGCAAGGGTGGTCAGAATCATGATGGGAAAAACCCCAGAGATAGCTAACCCAAGCTAATGGCAGCTCATGGACTCTGGACTAACAGCTGGGGAGCCTGCATGGGACCACACTATACCCTCTGAATGTGGGTGAAAGTTACATGGCTTGATGTGTTTGTGGGTTCCCTGGCAATGGGACCAGAACTTATCCCAGGTACTCGACTGGATTTTAGAGCCCATTCCCTATGGTGCAGGGAGGAGAGGTTAGGTCTAGTCCCAACTTGGTATGCCAGCCTGGGTTGACTACCCAAGGGAGGCCTTACTTTCTATGAGGAAGGGGTGGGGGTGGGATGGGGGAAGGTAGGAGGTAGTGGGAGAAGGGGACGGAGGGGGAACAGGAGTTGGTATGCAAAAGGAAAGAAAACATTTTTTAAATAAAAAAATATAAAAAAAGAAAAGTTGCCCAAAGAGTCCCAAGCAAGTTAAAGATTATCAATAACAGTCCAAGTAGATGACACTGCGTATTGAGCAACATTGACAGAAAATAAGGTCACAGGGACTGTTATAAATTCCTCTCATTCAACCTAATTTGAATAGCATCTGCATTCACTTCTAGAAACACAAGAATGTAAGCAGTGAAGAAGGGAACTACATTGCTCTCTAGAAGATATAGAAAATGCCAGTTGCTGAACCCAAGACAATTCTTCTGATGCCCACTTGAGAGGTTCTGAGCTTCTAGGTACTGATCCACCAGCTGTGAATCGGTCTGGAAATTAATGAATCAATTTCTGGCAACATATTTAAGTGTTGAAACACAAACCTAGAAATACAGGTTTTAATCATTACCAGTGGAAAACAAAAGTACCCATCACAAGAGTGTATAGTTAGAATGCTTGTAACTTTTATTGAACTTCTACCAAAAGAAATAGAGCTGACACTTGGGTCCAAGGTACCCTTTGCCACTTCTAGTTGAAGAAACACAAGAACAAAGGAAGAATTGAAGCAATACAACATCACTTTGACCAGTTCCCATTGGGAGGAAGTTGAAGACCCCATTTTTCTCAAGGACTGGTGTAACTGAAGTTTTCTCCAGTCCTGCCTGGCCCACAGTCATGACAAATCTCTCTCACCTGCCAGTCCCGCAGCCACTCAGACCCAACCAAGTAAACACACAGAGACTTATATTGCTTACAAACTGTATGGCTGTGGCAGGCTTCTTGTTATCTAGTTCTTCTATCTTAAATTAACTGATTTCTATTAATCTATACTTTGCCACGTGGCTCGTGGCTTACTGGTACTTTACATCCTGCTCCTCATCGTGGCAGCTGGCAGCACCTCCTCCTTTCCACCTTCCTGTTACCCCAATTCTCCTCTCTGCTAGTCCTGCCTATACTTCCTGCCTGGCTACTGGCCAATCAGTGTTTTATTTATCAATCAATCATAGTAATACATTCACATCATAGAGAACATCCCACAACAGACTGGGAGAAACTGCTCCCTAAGAACATTTCTACAATGATTTCTCAAAGGAAGCTTTCCAGATCGTCTACAGCCTCTCACATTGTATCCTCCAGGAATGGGGGCTATTCTGATTCCTCCTGCATCTGGTTTCAGATACATGAACAAATGAAGAGGTGTGAGGAATGTATAGAGTAAATATTTTGCCATATACACATTTAAAGACAGCATGTGGGTAGTAGGACCCCTTTCCTCTTGCTCAGCTTTTTTGAGATGATTATACATCTAAACTCAGAATCAATGCTTTCCTTGTGTTGAACCACCATGAAGGCACCAGTGCACATATCTGAGTGATTCTAGAATCATTTATATTTCCTTGAATATGACTGGTTCTGAAGGATGTAAGGCAACCTTGAACATTAGTGTCCTTGAGAATTAGCAATTGAGTATGCAGTGTCTTTTTTCTCTTTTCCTCCTGTAGCTAGCTACCTTATCCATCTTAGGATGTCTGTATTTTGTTCACTATGTCCCCTCTTCATGAGCCCCTAAGCACATAGTCCCAATGATGATTGGAATTAATACTGTCATATATTTTAGCTACTAGCTCATCTTCCTAAGATTATGGTCAGATGAGACCCTGAGCAGGTTCCTGAATAAAACTGGAGATTTAATTAAATAACCTTTAGGCAATTTCCTACAGATTCTATGCTTTTATGAACTTTCTTCCAATCATCTCTTACAAGGTCAGTTAAGTTCTTCTTTTCTACATTTGTCAGCTAGTAACAATGTAGATGACCTTGACCGCAGCGGCCTTCAGTATGAGAATTCAGTATTGCCAGGATTGGGGAAATAATTGACAGTGCATAGTCCATTGAAGCTGAAGAGCAGTGTCGTTTCTCTCCGTGAAGCCAGACACATAAAGTATAAAGGCTAATCCATGGGCTCACAGAGCCCCACTAATCCCTGAAAACCATAAGCAGCTTTGCAAATTTTATCATGAACTTGCAAAGCTTGTTTGCAACTCTCTAAAAAAAAAAAATCACAAAATCCCAGAAATGTTTGCTTGGAGGACCCAGTAAGGTCACTCACTAGCAACCTTCATTAGCCCCTCTCCGGTCCGCTTTCCTTAAAGCTCTTCTGAGAGTGGATTCTTCCAAAGTTACTGTCCAGAAACTCTTCTTCTTCTAAAACTCTCAAAGTACATTTTTTCATATCATTAAGTTATACCTCTGTCAATAAATGAACTTCTTAAAGTGCAAAAGATAAAAGTCGAATCAGAATAAAAATAAATGAATCCTATCAATAAAAATAATTGAATATACTGAACCAAATCCACCAGGTTTTTCTCAACTCTTGTTTTAAACATTTAAAGCTGCATTTGTGTGTTGTACTCTTGTTATAGAGTACAAAGTGATTCATCATTTGGTTTACACTAATATTTTCAACCTTATCTACTACAAACCTATTTTGCTTTCAATTTTTTAATTTCAAACCACCAACACAAGTTGTCCCTACAGTACTTGAAGTTACTGTTTACTTTCTCAAAATGTAAAATCAACATCCTACTTGAAAGTACAATCTCTTGTGAGACTTCCCTAACTACACATCAATACTCCTTGACAAAATCATATCAAAATGCAGTTCTTTTATATATTTCTGGAACAGAATATATCCTAATATACCATACTTGTCTTATTAGATTTAATCTCCTTCAAACTGAAAACCAGTTATCATTTATGTTTATTTTGAATGGCTAGGAAGTCACTTGTATTAAATAATATTTGCTAAATTGCATAGGAGTTGTGGACTTTTCAGCTATGGAGATATAAAGAAAGGTATAATTTTTAGTTTAGAATGTGATAAACATTCTTCCAAGAAATTTGCATGCTATTTGATTTTTTTAATTCACTAAGAATTGAGGTTGATATCACAATAACATTATATAACAAGAGAAATAGACTACCAGTAAAGGAAATTTTAATGGTCTCTTCTTCTAGTAGACAAAAAAAACGAAATGGTAGTAGATAGAAATAACACTTAATAACATCAAGTGATTAAAATTGCCCCATGGTTAAAAATTATAACAATTAACTATGACATGTAATAGCTAGAGAAAACTTTCCTATCATATACATTATATTAATTATAAGTATAAAAGGTTATAGAAGTTAATTATGTTTTTAAAGACTTGAGTATAGGTAAAAATAACTTGCATAAATTTATTCTGAGTACATTGATTATTATATATATTATCCTATTTTCAAAATATCTAAGACTCAGAAGGTGTGTGGGGGAATGTCTCCATATGTGTCAATTTGAAAATGTCACTTACAGCATGATCTTTTCACTGGATGACTAGAACTCTACATTTTAATATTTTTTGATAGGTAAAGAACTGATGGTAGCCTTTTGAGTTCTTAAATGTTAAGATTAGCAAAAAAAATTCAGCTTAATACTGAATAAATAAAGGTAGGTAACATAGTTTTATACCTTCAATTGATTTTAACCAAAGTGAGTTAGTTTATAAGGTTTATCTTAGGCAACAACCAGTCTAGGAAAGAATGGATGGATTTGCAGATAAGAGAGTGAAGTTTAGACAGAGGTTGTGTAACTTATCCACAGAATACACTAATAGACAATAGCGCTGAGCTTTGAAATCTTGTTTCCAAACTCAGTCCCACAAGGCATACAACCATGTACCATAGCTACTGCTACAGTCAGGATATTATTTCAACAAAATGTAAAAGAAGTCTTGATTTCTAGTTTCAGCTCAGACAGTTATTTCAATAAAACTAGTTGAGGCATTTTTCTTAGTTATATCAGAGAGTTGAGGCCAAAGAAATTACCAAAAATGCAGAAATAGAGAGAGAAGAAACCAAGACACAATTATCTAAAACAGAAGACAATAAACATATGAACTGATTGGAATAGTAAAGAATAATTTTGATGAATTATTGAAGATAAATGCAGATTACTTATGTATTAGAAATTATTGATGGCCAATATCCTGATAAGGGTGTTATACTATTGTAGTTTGTGTATAAATGTTACCCACAATTGTAAAATTACCCACAGGTAAATGAATGTTGAGGTCCCAACTAGTGGTATTTCATTGGCAGATTGTGAACCTTTAAGAAGTGGAGCCCTTCTCAGCACCCCATGGAACCTTCTCAAAAATTGACCACATGCTTGGACACAAGACAAATCTCAACAGATACAAAAAAATTGGAATAACCTCCTGTATCTTATCGGACCACCATGCTCTAAAGTTAGACTTCAACAACAACAAAAATTATAGAAAACCTACAAACTCATGGAAACTGAATAATACCCACCTGAAACATCAATGGGTCAAGGAAGAAATAAAGAAAGAAATTAAAGATTTCCTAGAATTCAATGAAAATGAAAGAACAACATACCCAAACCTATGGGACACTATGAAAGCAGTGCTAAGAGGAAAATTCATAGCTCTAAATGCACACATAAAGAAAATGGAGCAATCCCATATCAATGAATTAACAGCACAACTGAAAGCTCTAGAACAAAAAGAAACAAACTCACCCAGGAGAAACAGACGCCAGGAAATAATCAAACTGAGGGCTGAAATCAACGAAATAGAAAACAAGAGAACAATACAAAAAATCAATGAAACAAAGAGTTGGTTCTTTGAAAAAATCAACAAGATAGACAAACCTCTAGCCAAATTAACCAAAAAGCAAAGAGAGAACATCCAAATTAACAAAATCAGAAATGAAAAGGGAGACATAACAACAGACAATGAGGAAATCCAGAGAATCATCAGATCATACTTCAAAAACTTGTACTCGACAAAAATGGAAAATCTGGAAGAAATGGACAATTTTCTGGATAAATACCACATACCAAAATTAAATCAAGACCAGATAAACCACCTAAATAGACCAATAACCCCTAAAGAAATAGAAACAGTCATCAAAAGTCTCCCAACCAAAAAAAGCCCAGGACCAGACGGTTTCAGTGCAGAATTCTACCGGACTTTCAAAGAAGAACTAATACCTATACTCTTCAAATTATTCCACACAATAGAAACAGAAGGAACACTACCAAACTCTTTTTATGAGGCTACAATTACCCTGTTACCCAAACCACAAAAAGATGCAACAAAGAAAGAGAATTACAGACCAATCTCCCTCATGAATATTGATGCAAAAATACTCAACAAAATATTGGCAAACCGAATCCAAGAATACATCAAAAAAATTATCCATCACGACCAAGTAGGATTCATCCCAGGGATGCAAGGATGGTTCAACATACGAAAATCTGTCAATGTAATACACCATATAAACAAACTGAAAGAAAAAAACCACATGATCATCTCATTAGATGCTGAAAAAGCCTTTGACAAAATCCAACACCCCTTCATGATAAAAGTCTTAGAGAGATCAGGAATACAAGGAACAATCCTAAACATAATAAAGGCAATTTACAGCAAGCCAACAGCCAACATCAAATTAAACGGAGAGAAACTCAAAGCGATACCACTAAATTCAGGAACAAGACAAGGCTGTCCACTCTCCCCATATTTATTCAATATAGTACTAGAAGTTCTAGCTAGAGCAATAAGACAACAAAAGGAGATCAAAGGGATACAAATTGGAAAGGAAGAAGTCAAACTTTCACTATTTGCAGATGATATGATAGTATACATAAGTGACCCCAAAAATTCAACCAGGGAACTCCTACAGCTGATAAACTCCTTCAGTGAAGTATCAGGATACAAGATCAACTCAAAAAAATCAGTAGCCCTCCTATACACAAATGATAAAAGGGCTGAGAAAGAAGTCAGAGAAACATCACCCTTTACAATAGCCACAAATAATATAAAATACCTTGGGATAACACTAACTAAACAAGTGAAGGACCTTTTTGATAAGAACTTTAAATCTCTAAAGAAAGAAATTGAAGAGGATATCAGGAAATGGAAGGACATCCCATGCTCATGGATAGGTAGGATTAACATAGTAAAAATGGCAATCCTACCAAAAGCAATCTACAGATTCAATGCAATCCCCATCAAAATCCCGACACAATTCTTCACAGACTTGGAAAGAAAAATACTCAACTTCATATGGAAAAACAAAAGACCCAGGATAGCTAAAAAAATCCTATATGATAAGGCAACCTCTGGAGGCATCACCATCCCTGACCTCAAGCTCTACTATAGAGCTATAGTAATAAAAACAGCTTGGTACTGGTATAAAAACCGACCTACGGACCAATGGAATCGAATTGAAGACCCTGACATTAATCCATGCACATACGAACACCTGATTTTTGACAAAGAAGCCAAAACTATACAATGGAAAAAAGAAAGCCTCTTCAACAAATGGTGCTGGCATAACTGGATGTCAATATGTAAAAGATTACAAATAGATCCATATCTGTCACCATGCACAAAACTCAAATCCAAGTGGATCAAAGACCTCAACATAAATCCAGTTACACTAAACTTAATAGAAGAGAAAGTAGGAAGTACTCTTGAACGCATTGGCACAGGAGACTACTTCCTAAATAAAACACCAACAGCACAAACACTGAGCACAACAATTAATAAATGGGACCTCACGAAATTGAGAAGCTTTTGCAAGGCGAAAGACACAGTCAATAAGACAAAAAGACAGCCAACAGAATGGGAAAAGATCTTCACCAACCCCACATCTGACAGAGGACTGATCTCCACAGTATATAAAGAACTCAAGAAACTAGACAACAAAATACTAAACAATCCAATTAAAAAATGGGCTAAAGAGCTAAACAGAGAATTCACAAAACAAGAATTACAAATGGCTGAAAGACATCTAAAGAAATGCTCAACATCATTAATCATCAGAGAAATGCAAATCAAAACGACTCTGAGATACCACCTTACACCTGTCAGGATGGCTACAATCAAAAACACCAATGACAGGCAATGTTGGAGAGGATGTGGAGCAAAGGGAACACTCCTCCACTGTTGGTGGGAATGTGAGCTTGTACAACCACTGTGGAAATCAGTATGGCGGTTTCTCAGAAAACTAGGAATTGAACTACCTCAAGACCCAGCAATACCACTCTTGGGCATATACCCAAAGGATGCTGATTCATACCACAAAGATACATGCTCAGCTATGTTCATAGCAGCACTATTTGTAATAGCCAGAACCTGGAAACAACCTAGATGCCCGTCAACTGAAGAATGGATTAAAAAAATGTGGTACATATACACAATGGAGTACTACTCAGCAGAAAAAAATAATGAAAGCATGAAATTTGCAGGCAAATGGATGGAACTAGAAAATATCATCCTGAGTGAGGTAACCCAATCCCAGAAAGACAATCATGGTATGTACTCACTCATAAGTGGATTCTAGATATAAAATAAAGAACAATCAGACAAATTAAACAAAAATGGATGGACTAATAGGTAAACTGTGGGACTCACTGTCACACCGCAGCTTCCAGAATGTGTTTCTTCGCATTTTTTGTTTGTTTGTTTGTTTGGTTTTTGGTTTTTCTTTTAAATTTTGTTTTGTTTTGGGGGGAGGGGGGATAATCACATTGGGACAGGGAGATAAGTGGGATTGGAATGTATGATGTGAAATCCACAAAGAATCAATAAAAGTAAAAAAAAAATAAATAAATAAAAAAAAATAAAAAATAAAAAAAAAAAAAAAAAGAAGTGGAGCCTAGTTGAAGGAAGTAAGTTGTTGGGGGCAAACTTAAGCTGTTATAGCCAAGCTCTACTTCCTGATCTACCCAGATTGTGAACAAGCAGCTTCATGCCCCTACTGCCACAGCCAGAACCATTCCTGCTACTAAGCCTTCTCTATCATATGAAATGTAGACTCAGTGAGCTAAAAATGACACTTTCTTACCATGCTTCTTCTTAGGTGTTTAGTCATATCCAGAAGAAATATAGTAAAATAAAATATTGACACTGAGAAGCAATGTCATTGCTGCGATTGACCTGACTGCATGATTCATGAAATTTTGGAAACAATTTGCATGGGAAATCTGAAAGACTTTAGAGATGTGAGTTAGAGAAGCCTAGAGTAGTGTTAATAACATTTAATGAGTGACTCTGGCAGATAAATAGAAGATGAGAATACTCACAGAAACAAGGACAGTTTCATAGAGACCAGTATCATGGGATTCAGTTGGGAAGAGAGACTGTTAGGTATCTGACTAGAGGCCATTTGTGTTATGTGGTGGTATTGTGTTCCCCAAAATATTGTGCACACTAATAAACTTATCTGGGCTCAGAGAACAGAACAGCCACAATATTAAACATAGAGGTTAGGCAGTGGTAGCACACGCTTTTAATCCTAGCATTCCAGAGGCAGAGATCCACCTGGATCTCTGTGAGTTCAAGGTCACACTAGAAACAGCCAGGCATGGTGATTCACGCCTTTAATCCCAGGAAGTGATGGCAAGAAGCAGAAAGGTATCTAAGGCGTGAGGACGAGGAACTGGAGCTGGTTAAGCTTTCAGGCTTTCGAGAAGCAGTTCAGCTGAGATCCATTTGGATAAGGACACAGAGGCTTTCAGTCTGAGGAAACAGGATCAGCTGAGAAGTTGGCCAGGTGAGGTTGGCTGTGGCTTGTTCTGTTTCTCTGATCATTCAGCATTCACCCCAATACCTTGCTCCAGGTTTATTTTTATTAATAAGACCCTTTAAGATTTGTGCTACAGTGTTATGTTCTGGAAAGACATCAAGTTGTTTCTGCTTGTGTCCTAATATTTAAGAGTAATACTTAAGCCAGGCAGTGGTGGTGCATGCCTTTAATCCCAGCACTCAGGAGGCAGAGGTAGGCAGATCTCTGAGTTCGAGGCCAGTCTGGTCTACAAAGTGAATTCCAGGACAGCAAGGACTAAACAGAGAAACCTTGTCTTGAAAGAAAAAAAAAGAGTAAGACTTAATTCAAAAGAAATGGACTAAGTTGTTTGGCAGAGAAAATGTCAAGACAGCATTACATCCAGGCTGTGCATGGTTAATGCTCACAGTTCTTAGTCTAATTTACAGTGAAAGAAAACAGAAAATGTTAGACCCCAAAGGTTAGGGTCTCGAGTGGGCGCCCCAAGAACCCAGACTCCAGTCCAGTTGATGCAATAGCAATAGAGGTTTTTATTAAAGCGGCTGTACAGTTGGGCAAACTCAGCTCAAATAGCATGAGTCGCATCGCACTAAAGTCACATAGGCACTTTTAAAGGAAAAACCCACAAAAGCCACAAGATTACAATTCCCATACAATCACAGAGTGATCACAGAGTGGGTACAGTTACGTCAGTACCTGTACAGGAAGAATTGGCACATTCTTCCTGAAACCTCAAGGTGTGGGGGGGGAGGGGGAGAATTGGCACATTCTTCCTGAAACCTCAAGGGGGGGTATCAGGGCAGGAGTGGAGTTTACACAAAGGTCACAGTGGTCCTTCCTGGAACACTTGCAACTATCCCAGTCACAGTTGAGCACATCTCTTAACAGAAATCTCTTTACATTGTTATATTGTTGCAGGGGTGGTTGAATAATGATTGAGTCAGCTTGCCCTGGGAACTAGTTTTCTAGTTCCTTTTTTCCTGGGGCCTGGGGGTGTAAGCCTGAAGGGTTAGGGTCTTTCAAAAAATATGGGAGCAGGAAGTATACAGATTGGTAAGGAAAAGAAGGAGCATGACCAAAACTGAATATGGATCAAGAAAGAGCAAGTTAACACTTTCCCCCGACAACAGAAAATATGCTCTCAGAAGACACAGACACAATGGATACCCCAGCTTGTACAAATGTAAAGAAATTTGAAAAGAGAGAGTCTAGGCTAAGAATGCCACCACACAAGCTTTCTGTTAAAAAACAGCCACATAAGGAAATATTTCCCAAGGTCAACAAGAAGAGACCTAAAGCTGTGATAGAAGTGGCCATATCTTAATCTTGGCAGCAGTACCAGATGGTTTTGCTGATATGCAAGATACAGGGGTCAGTACGTCATGGAGGCTTATGCCAAGTTTCCATAAAGCTGCTAAGGTTATGAAATACATGGCAGGTTCAGAGTCTCTACAAAGAGGCCTGGGAAGGGAGGCCTTGTACAAGGCTGTGGAGGCAAAGCCTAAGTTTTAATGGTAATCTCAGGATATTGGAGATATCCAGGATATCTACAATACAAAGCTGTAGGCACCAAATAGAGTCAGCCCAAGAGAGGCCACTTATGCTACAGACAAAATGCTGCAAGAGGTAGGGCTTTTTAGACCATTGGAGCATTCATGATGCTGTAAGGAACTCAAGAGACCAGATCTGTAGCTTGGGATCAGATGTTTTATTCTTGCTTTAGTCCAATATTTTCCTTGATAAGTCACTATTTTTCTCTTTAAGAATGTAACTATGTGCTCTGAGTCAAAGCGTATTCTAAGTATGTAATTAGTTTTTGCTTTTACAGAAACTCTCAGATAATAGGCCAACTGTGTCTTAGAACAGATTTTGAACTCTGTGGCTTTTGAATAATGATCAAACTGTTTGGGAACTTTTGAAATTGAATTCATTTTGCATTAGGAGAAGGCTGTGAGCCCTCAGAAGTAAAACATTATGAATTGGATGCAAAATATCCTTCAGAGGCAAATGTAAACAAAGGCATATTCTGTAGATGGTAGCACTGTATTGGGGGATTATTGAAGCTTTATCTAACTAGATAAAACTGGTCACTGAGGAACAAGTCCTGAGATTTATAGACTAGATCCATTTCTTAATGCTCCCAGATGTAAGGAACCAAGTGGACCCAGTCAAGAGTCATTCTTTGCTTCTATGTCTTCCCCACATCATGGACTATATTGATTGGAACATGAGATAAAACAAACTTCTCCTCCCTTAAGTTGCTTCCTCTCAGTTATTTGGTCACATTAATGAGAAAAGTAAGCAATATATATTCTTTCATGAGTTTTTGTCTTTAAAATTCCCCATAAAAATCTGAGCATGAGCTAAGAGAATTCATATGTTAGGTTTAGCAGAGGAAGAGGGAAGCAAGAGTCATGAAGTATACACGAAGGGCTTTCCACAGTAATGTTCTACCCTCCAATGAAGTGATTTTACCAGGTCCCCATCTAAGGTTAAAAAAAAATAAGTCATAATTCCCATTCTTTCTGCATTCCTCTTTTATCTAATTAGAGAAATGCACAAGAAATATTGTGAAGGTCACAGTTCAGAGATACAGACCCAGTAAAAGATAAGACTTGCTCAAACGACTACAGAATATTTACTCTTTCCTTCACAGAACGTTCTTCAACTTAGACTGGCATTACCCTACCATTAAGCCCATCACTACTTGAAAATATCAAGCACTGAAAATGCAGTAAATACACCTAACCTACCAAGTTTGATAGTTTACAAAACAATGTAGTATCAGTGTCTTTCTTTCCCCGTGACTACATACCTGATTAGGACTATGGTTGAATTATTCCCCATAATCAAGAAATAATGATGTAGAATAAACTGCTGGGGAAATAAATAATATCAAATTTTGAGGTACATTTTCTAATTAATAGTATTGCTTTGAAGGATAGTAATAAACAATAATAATGATAATACTAACAATCTTTATCGTTGTAAGTCAAGAGTAGTCTGCACTCAATACCACATGATCAGGGCACCAATAAAACGATTATATGATTATAGCTGTATGCACGCAAAGACACAGACTATCTTCAGGAAGGAGGTTTCAAGGACATCCAAAGACAATAAAGGAGAAGAAAATAAGAACACTAAAGAAAATGGAAACTTCTGGCACTGACCACAGCAGCAAATATTAAATAAGGTGCAGCTTCCAGCCAACAAACACAAAACTTCAAACAGAAGGCTGGTTTAGAAAGGCTCCTATCTACCACATAATACACCATGTCTAACTTTCAACAGATGTTACAATGACTGGAGAAAGCATTGTCTGAGGAGATAAGCCCGTCAGCAGAACAACCCTCAGATACAGTGTAGATCATGAATTTTTCGGCTTTTTCTTATTAATACAATAAATTCAATAAGTGGTGAAAGTAGTAATAGAAATAGTACATTGGACATTTATGTTATTTGAATAAGTGAAACAAATGGCAGCTGTTACAAGGCTTTAGGAAAAGGAATTAGGAATGCCATGTTCCAACAGTCCTGGGCCATGGAGAGATAACAGTGTTGTTTGAAAATAGACTCATATTTATGGACATGTGACTTGCAAGTTTAGACCACTCCAAAAGTTTAAGAAGTATGTGTTATTTATTTGCAGTGCTAATGAGAACACGAGGTACAACAGAACCCACTATAAGAGTTTTATTAGGGAGGGGAAAGTGTAAGAATGTGAATAGGCCTACAAGAAATGAGTACTGCAGGAGAGGGTAGGTGGAATCTGCTTTTATAGGTCACCTCGTACATGTGCATATGGGCTTATGTAGCTATGCCACGCATGCACATAGGCTCTGTGACCACGAAGCACACAGATTCCATAGGACATAAGGTCCTGGAGTGACTAAGCATTTTGCCTGACTGCTGGACAGCACATGCGCAGTCATGTAGCTAGGAAGTAGCTATGAATTATAATAGTATGAGTATTGGTAGGTTAAGCAAGAGGAAAAATTAAAGTGCTCTGTTACAGCCTGTGCAGACATAAAGAGAAGATGAAAAGAATCACAAAGAATAAATGAATGAATCAGAAATCAGTTATAAACACAATGATATTAATCCTACTGCACTGAAGAAAATCTTTAAATATATCAATTGAAAGATTTGTAAGAATGGACACTTAAGAAACACAGCATGGGGAGATGATTTGATAGGTAAAGAAATTACCAGACACACCCAATGATCTGAATACACATCCTAGAACCAACATAAAATCCAGCTGTGGTAGCATGCTTCTGTAGTGTTTCTACAAGGCTATGGAAATCTCCAAAAGCTAACAAGCCAGTTAGTCTGGTATACAGAGCAGTAAACAAGAGGGACCCTGTCTCAAAAAGGTGGAAATGGCAGACTAACACCTAAGGTTTCTTATAACATCCAAATACATGCAGAAACACACACACACACACACACACACACACACACACACACACACACACATACACACACTTGTGTTCATACATAAAACAAGTACACATATATCATGTACACACATGCAAAGATTTTTAAATAATATAAAATTTAATTCAATTAAGAAACAGGCTCAACTATGTGTGGTTTGTAAGAAACCCATTTTTAAAAAAGTAAAGTTAAAAAATAACGGGATTTTAGGGTACAGGCATATAGAATAAGATAGGAATATAGGAATAAGATATAAATATAGGAATAAGATAGGAATATAGGAATAAGCTTAAGGGACGGAAACTGACAGCCATCAGCTTGGCCAGCAAAAGGGATTAACCTTTAATTGGACCCTTCTGTGTTTTATGATGGGCAGCTCTGTCAACAACCCAAATGGTACTGTTCTTTTACTAAAGATTGCCCTTTGTATTCCTGGGGTTAGCTATTCTTGGATAACCCCCTACCACTCACTATTGAAACCAAAGTTAACTTTTAATGAGTTCTACATGACAACCTGCCTCATGTTGTTTCATATTCCCCACCCCACACACACTATGGGAACCCAGCAATGTCAGGAGAAGTTGCAGGTTTGGGCAAACATCAATTAACTGAGTCAGGAAGGGTTGTAGGGATATACGGATATCATTTAGCTGAAACATCCTAAAACCTTGCTAATGGGAAATTGTAAAAACCTAAAAACAATTTGTCTCTAAAAGCTTAACTTCAAAATTTTAAAAATTCCTTTGTCTATACATAGTGCTTTCCCTTTACTATAAAAGGGGCTCATAACCCCCCTCCAGTGGCCACAGTCTCAGAATCCTGAACACTGGCTGTGGTCTCAGCTAGTTGATAAGCTTTTGTGCCCTATGGTGATTTTTCCTCTTTTTCTCTTTGGTTTTTGAATAAAGTCTGCTTCTGGTTTAATAGGCTTTGGTGGTCTGTCCTGCATTATTGCTTGACCTCAGATCCAACAGGGATAATGTTTTCTGCAACATTGACACTAAATAAAAAAAAATTGGGATAGCTTATATCTATTTCAGACAAATTTTAATGAAGTTCAATACAAATTGTTAGGGATAATGTAGGGCACTGAATAAGGACAAAAGTGTCAATTCTTCAAGACTTACCAACCTTTAATAGATGACATTTAAATATATAGATCCCTGTGATAGAACATCAAAATATTTGAGACAAAAATCCAAGCCAAAAGTAGACAAATCCACTATTATAGTAGATTTCAACACATTTCCACCAGTAACTGATGAATCCATCAGGCCTACTTGCAGAGATAAAATTGAACTGAACAGCACTGAGTGTCAACCTAATTTTAAATAAACAATAGTCACCAACATTTCAGGAACTATCTGTACTTGGGCAAGGGGCTTGCAGATCAGAGGCATTTTGTTTCATGGATCTCTTAGGCACAGCAATTAAGACTTAAAACATATCTTTGGTTCTCACAACACTTCCACCAAAAAGGCCACTCCTAGTCCAACGAGGCCATACCTCCTAATCCTTCTCAAACAGTGTCATTCCCAGATGGCTAAGCATTCAATTGTTTAAGTCTATGGGTGTCATTAATATTCAAACCTCCACATGCCACTCCCTGGCCCCCATAGACTTGTAGCTATATCATAAAGCAAAATGCATTCAGTATAACTTTGAAATTCTCCATAGTCTTTCAAAGTCTCAACACTGTTTAAAGTCCAAAGTCCATGTGTCTTCTGAGACTAAGGCAATCTCTTAACTGTAGCTCCCTGAAAAATCATAAAAAACCCTATCACATAGTTCCTGTAACACAAATTGCTAAACAGTCTTTTAATAAAAAGTCCCAAGTCAGATATTGGGGTAAATGCTGAAAAATCAGAGAGACAAAGAAGCAAGCTACTGCCACATCTTATTTCTAGGACTCCTCAGCCTGAAAAGCCTCAGCTGATAGGCCTCTAGTTGAATGAGCTTCCTCAGCCCAGAAGGCTTTTGGCTGAAAGGGACCCCAATATCTGGCTCGGGATTTTTTATTAAAAGACTTTTCAGCAATTCTTGTTACATCTGGCTCCCAACATGCAATATACATTACCATTCCAAAAGGGAGGAAAAGAATCATAGTGAGGAAATACCGGGTCAAAGCAAGACTGAAACTGTTTGGCAAGACTAAAAACTCTCAGGATAAACTCCACATTCTGTATCTCCATGTTTGATATGGAAGACTCCAGATCTCCAACCGCTTTCAGTTTTGTTGACCAAAACATATTTCTCCTTCTTGGGCTGGTTTGACACCCTGTTAGCAGCTCTCCTTGACAGGCATCCCTCGTCTCTAGAATCTCTAACATCTTAGGATCTCCAATGCAATCTAAGCTTCACCTTCACACAATGGCATCTCCAGGCCTGCATGCAGGGACTGCCCTGCCAAATAGCCTCAGCAATTTTCCTTAAGTATGGAGGAAGGTTCCATCTCCCCTTTGCTGTATATTCTTTGAGAAGTCAAGAGCTACATGGCCAAAGTTGCCAGGTTCTTGTGCTTCCTGATGTTGGAAACTGGCCCCCTCCTTGAATTACATTTGTATAAACTTTCCATCTGCTGATTGTTTCCTTTGTTGCTTAAACTTTTCTTTAGTTCCTTTTCAGAAGTTGGAAGCTTAGCTGGGCAGGGTCTTGCCCTGAGGTCACCACTCCCTTTATTCCATTTATCATCAAGCTTTCTTTAAATTTTTTGACCTCCTTGATCCCAGGAACCAACTCCAACATTACATTTCCTTCTCAAAACTTCATTTTATATTTTTCCTTGTTCCTCTTGCTTCTTTTCATTGTAGACCTGCACAAGAGTAATTACTAATTAGCACACCACACAGTCAATATTAGCCTCTCTTGAAAGCTCCTCCATCAATTCCATTAATCCCAAACATTTATCCTCTGGAAGATTTTCTGGAGAAGGGCAAAAAGTAGCCACATTCTTTGCCAAAATATCATAAGAATTATCTCTAGACCAGCCAAAACTATCCTTCCCCTCTAAAATATCTTAACCTGGGCTTCACAGTCTACATCATCAATACTCCTGTTGTTATGCCCAGATAACAGGGACGTGCAAAAGACCACCACAGAGACGGAATCCCATATGTAAAAGCAAAGAGCCTTTATTCAAGCTCAAGCTTGGTCTCTCTGTCTGTCTGACACAGCAGAGAGCAATCAGAGAGGCCCAAGCCCAGGTTGGTAGGGTTTTTACCATATCAGAGGTTGGGGTGAGGGGATTTTTAGGGTTCAGGACCCTGATTGGCTGACATTTGTCTAGGGGTATCTGTAAAAGGGAAATAGGTATGTGCTAGGCTCAGGGACATTTGGCAATCTTATCTAATCTTATCTAATGGTTGGAATGTTTGGGATGTCAGATACTTCTCCTTAGATGCTGGCCCATCCCCTGGGTGGATCCCTGGGTGGTGTTAGTTTATGGCCTTCCCTGGATCTGGGTGTTGCCTGTAAGTAAGCCTATCACAGCAGCTGTGTCTGGGCCCCTAAGTCTGTCATGGCAGCTGTGTGGTCAAGCTGTTTGGGGGCCCCCACACTGTCATCCATGCTTCTATTAATATGGCCTATTAAACCCCATATAAAGTGTTAAACTGCTTTTCTAGCAAAATCTCAAAGTCTTTCATATTCCTCCAACAAACATCATGGTCAGACCTGTCACAGCAATATCCCAGTCCCTGGTACCAATTTTCTGTCTTAATTACTGTTCTATTGCTGTGAAAAGGCACCATGACCAAAGCAACTCTTATGAAAGGAAGTATTTCCTTGGGGGGTTAGCTTACAGTTTAGAGGATTAGTCCATGATCACCATGGTAGAAAGCAGACGAATATGACACTGGAGCAGTAGCTGAGAGCTTTATATCATTATCTGTAGACAGAGAGAGAGAAAGAGAGAGAGAGAGGAAGAAAGGGGAGGGACGGGGGGGGGGGGGGGGGGGGAGGGAGGGACTGGGCCTGACATGAGCTTTTGAAACCACAGAGCCCAATCTTAGTGACACACTTCCTCCAACAAGGCCACACCCACTCCAACAAGGCCACACCTCCTAATCCTTCTCATTCTTTTCATACAGTGCCACTCCATGGTGACTAAGCATTCAAATATATGAACCTATGGGGCCCATCTTTATAAAAGCAACCACACTTGTTGTTAACAACTGTGCAAAGACCACATGCTTACCCTGGCCTAGAATGAGTGTTCCATTACAGGCTTTCTCCTGGCCCTGAACATGATATCTACATTTCATTTTACTTTTTTTTTATCTTTCACAATATCATTTTATAACAACTAAAATACATAGGATTTAAAACACAAAAGGTGACCATATTTGCTAAATATCATGAGACTGTGTGGTCCAAGATTTAGAAAGCACACTATATCACATTGGCATAGTAACTACACCAGCAACAGGTCAGAATAAATTATTTCTCTCCTATAAATGTCTAGTACCTTCCTGGAATACATTACATCTGAAATATCTGAGTAATAGTCTCAGGTTTCCACATTTCTAACCATAAGAGAAAGACCAGATAGCAATTTCTCAATGCAAATATTCATAATAGTGCTAGTGTTTTCTGAGAACTTCAAACACAAGCAATGCATCTAAGTTACTCCTGCCCCACTCTTTCTTCCTCCAAGTCTTCTCAAATTTATGCCCTCTTTTTCTTTATATATAAAGCAATATATATAATATAATAAATAAATATAAATATATATATTTACAACTTACTGATTCCATTTAGAATTATCCATATGTACAAATGTCCAGGGTTGACCACTTGGAATAGAACAGTTTATGTGTGATACTGTAAACCTTGCCAACTACCCATTGCTGGAGAAGTCATAGACCCTAGAGAATAAACTGCTACTGCTATTTAGTTAAATTAATATGATGTCTAACTGTGTTCTAAATACTTATCCTTATACCCACATATAAGTCTAACTATCACTTCTCATCAAAGAAGCTTCTCTTTGCAACAGATGTAGATTACTACTGGTCAAATTTAGAGAATAAGTATCAGCAACATTCCCAAAACCAACTAATATATTTGTGATACAACTCTTACACATAAGGCTTGAGAAGCATCATGGAAGAGGGGCCAGAAAGATTGTATGAACTAAAGAAAAAGGATGCATAGTGATAGACAGACACAGCAAGAAAAATGTACCATGGTCTCTCAACAATATAGTCACCTGAACAAGACCAGCATGATGATACCCTTTGACTTCCTAGAGTAAACAGGCATACTCCATATTGCCTATATCTATAAGAACCAGAGGAAATTTGATATTTGTAGTAATCATAAAAATTCTGTCATAGACTTTGAAGGGAACACCAGGAAGAACAACTATTATTAAGGGTCAGTTGAGGGGTCATATGGACACCTACTACGATAAACAGTTATTAAAATATATACATATATGAAAGAAATAAAAATGGTTGGTCTCGGTCCTCGGGGGAGGCTTTGCCCTGAAGGAGGTGGGAATGGAGGGGGGAGGGGGGGGGGAGGGGAGGGGGGAGAACAAGGGAATCCGTGGCTGATATGTGGAACTGAATGGTGTTGTAAAATAAAATAGAATGGAAAAAAAATGTAGTCACCAAATAATGGGAGAGACAATGCCCCAGCTAGACATCTTTTACCACCACCTTAAATCTCCAGTACACGAATAGGTTACATCTGTTTGAATCATTGTACAGAGGGGCCCCATAGACTTCTCCAAACAATTCAGGCTATTGCCAAGGCTATAGTTGTTCTCCACAAACTGATGGCAAGGCCCTATTTCCGAAGACAATACTTACATACCTCTTAGAACACAGAGAAATTGAGCTTTGCCTGACTAAAGACTTCACCACTACTGAATAGTGTTCATGGTACTGGATGGTACTTTTCATGCTCCCAGAGGAGAAAGGTAAGCACTAAATCAGCTACAAATCCATGATCTGCAATGGTGACCTCCCTGCATGATACCCTGGTGCAATAATAGCACAAACATTGTGCGGATGTGGGATGACTCATCCCTGACAGGCTTGAGGGCCAGCTGGCCCAAACAAGTAAAAAAGGTACTTTCTGGGAGCCAAACTGGGTCTATCCAAGGGCCTTAGCAACAGCAGCTGAAACATGATCTGAAGATGATCTGGACCAATGAGAGGCATCCATGTCACCCCAGCAGATGCATACTCATCAGACCGCCACCCCCAGGATGGGGTGGAGGGTATATAAACTGAGCTTGTTGTTTCAACATTCTCCCAGAGTCTGTGTCGTTGACTCTTCACCTCCTTGGCCCCCTCCCCCAAAGGGAACATCAGCACAGGACCCTGCTACATGTGAGTAGTGAACTATTATCTGATTGGATTTAAAGCCCACTCCATGGGATGGAATCCATGCTTCACACAGCTCAGAAGGCTAAGAACCTGAGACTAGATAAGCCATGGACATAGGGGAAAACAAAACCAAACCTTCTGTTGAAGGAACATAGGAATAAAATGACTCCTAACAACAGCTACATTCATAGATAAGTGTGTTGTTCAGCCATCACCCAAGAAGCTTCCTCCTGCAGTCGATGGAAACTAGCACAGAAACCTACAAAGAGAAATGAGCAGAGAGTGAGAAACCATGGAACATGAAGTCCTAAATGGGATGTCTTCATGAAACCTCTCCCCTCAGGGCTCAGGAAGCTATATCAAAGAGCAGGCAAAAAGTTTGTAATAATCAGTGGGGATGGATGACACCAAGGAAATAGTGCCTTCCAGATAGAAGAGGACTGATGCACATATGAACTCACAGAGGCCATGCACCACGCACAGGGTCTACACAGGCCCAAGACAGATGGGTACCCTGTGAGAGGGGGAAGTGGAAACAAGCTCCCATCCCTATCCAAAAAATCATCTTCAGTTAATATCTGCTTGGAAAGAAAAAAATTAGTTCCTTCAATGGAGAATGGGGTCTTATTGGGGTCTCTCTCTCTCTCTCTCTCTCTCTCTCTCTCTCTCTCTCTCTCTCTCTTTCTCTCTCTCTCTCTCAATGGTAAGCCCAATGTCCAGCAATAGATTGCTAATGCAAAACAAACTCAATGGTATTTTTTGGAGAATTTTTTTCTCATATTGTTTGGGCATTTTTTTAATCTTACTGATTATTTGCTTATATATTATGGTTTTCAGTTTTGTGTTTTTATGAGTTTTGTTTGTGAGTGTGTGTGTGTAAGTGTTTCTTGTGCTTTTTCTTTAGTTTTATTTGTTTGTTTTATTTTGTTCTCATTTGTTTGCTGTTTTATTTGCTTCTTTGTTTTCTAGAGAGTGAAAAAAGATGTGGAGTTGGAGGGGTAGGAGATGAGGAAGGTCTCATAGGAAATGAGGAAAGAGAAACCATCATCAGAATATCAGAATACATTTGTATGAAAAACAATATTATTAATTAAATTCTTTTTTAAAAAAATAAGCAAAATACTGCATTCATGAGGGAGAAAGGGAAGAGAAGGAGTGAGTAAGGGGGAGAGAGAGAGACAGAAAGAGAGAGGAGAATATTCTATCATAGACTTGGGATCATAAATCACAAATATCCTGTCAGACATGGGACCATAAGTCACATCCTTATTAGTAGTAAAATGAAAAATTGAAGAAACTGGACTCTTCCCCGATTATATATAATGGAGAAACTGTGTCCTCTTTCTTTATTTCTTTAACAAAATGTGAATCGTAATGGTCACGTTCATGAACTTTGTGAAACTTGGCAACTCAAATTTCTTCTCATCTCTGAACCTTTGTCTTCTTACATATAAACCAGAAATTATAAAATCCATAATCATGTAGATTCTAATGAGAAATGAGTGAAGAAATTCGTGCAAAGTACTCATTTCCGTGCCAGGCACACAGTGAACACGTGTTCAACAGAGGTTAACTATCTCATCATTTCCTACACAGAAGAGCAAAGCTAAAGGTTAGAACCCATATGGTATGTGATCCCTATAAGCCCTGTATGTAGATCAGACCAGCTACCCATTTTCCACCCACACTGTCAATCACCTTTTTTCCTTTTGCCAACTGCACTCAGCAGGCTTTGGGATATGAATCCCACCTTAGCGTCAGCTTATGAACTCCCCAAATCCCCGTAGGAACAGCAGTGCTGGTAAGCTCTGCCATTAGATGCCATTTCTCTGGGGTCTGAGCTGGAAACCAGCAGAGATTACTTGGATAAGCTTCTCCATGGGTTCTTATCTTAGTCTTGCTTATTAATGAGGGCTATGTAGCACTCTTTAGATATAAATAAGGATTTTTCTCATAAACATGATCTTTCTTGCTATCAGAGCCTTATATTTTTTCTTCTGTTAAGCCACACAAAAACATGGCATAATACTCTATTAATCAGGAAGATCAAAAGAATCTGTCAGTTAGACTTCCTTATAACTGTTGGCTCTAGGAAAAGGTCCTTTCTACAACCATCAAATTTAAGGATATCTACAGCTCCTATGGAGCTTTATCCTGCACATTGAAATTCTTGAAGTTTGAAGCTCTGCATGTCAGAATTTAATATGCACCAATCACATCACTGTTTGTTTAAATATCTTAATATTCCCTACTATGTGTGAGGTCCAGAGCATGTCTAATTGATGGCTACTTCCTATCTGACTGGCCCGTGTTACCACTGTCACAGTCAGGTATATGTTTATGTTTATCCTTTGCTCTGCAAGATAATGGTAAATGCTTTAAGTGATGTAGGAATTAACTCCCAAGCAAACCTACATTTATGTCTCAGCTCAGTCACTGTGTTATTGTGATTTTCTTATTGGAACCTGTTACAAAGGTCATTTAATGTCTTTCTATCTAGAGAACTCTCCAGTGCATCCAAGGGTACTTACTTTTTGGTGGGAACTTCCTATGAGCTTTATATTGCTCTGGCAACCTTCCTCACACCAGAAGCAGAAGCCAGAGCACTATTTCCAAGTGTAGAATGTGTTATTCCCAGAAGCCAGAAAGGTTTATAAAAGACCGCCAGTTCTTCCTGGTAAAAGTTGCAAGATATATTAATCTATCCTTTACCTCTGGAGAGGGGATAAGTAACCTATTGTTCCCTTAACACCTGGTGTTGATGAATCCAGATTGCTGCCTGGATTGTAATGGAGTTTTGCTTTGAAACATTTCACATTTATATATAGATAATATACAGCTATATTTTTGCCACAGTGGTGAAATTGATAGAGTTGTGAGAGAGACTGTTTAGTCTGCAAAAAAGAAAATTTTTAGTATTTGGCTCTGCAGAAGCAGTCTGCCAACTGCCACCCTAAATCTCAAAACGTTTGATTACTTCTCCAACGTGTCAGAAATTTGAATCTTGGTGGCATTAGTGCCTCACCATTTGTATGCCATATATTTGACTATATTTCCAAAATACTGCTAAAGCCAACTTGTCTATTTCACTGAAACAAGTTTACAAGCTAGTCAGGACATCCACAGACTTTTAATTTCACATTCATCAACAGTACATCATACCTAGCCTCCCATTGTCTTTTCCCAATGTAATGGTAATAGACAACAACAGCTACATGACTCAGGAGTCATTTTCTTCACTCCCCTCTACACCTCAGTTACCTCATGGGTAACTCTATGGGAACAGTGTCATCCACAGACAGAGTTCCGCCAATGAAACTGCTGTATTCCATTGCTATGGTGAGACCAAGGCTTAGTCATAGTATAGCAACAAAAATATTGTCTATCCTCATTGATTTTTATCTACCTGCTCACCAAGAAAGATAGATTTAAATAATTAGTTTCTTTTGAAAGAAAAAAAAAAAGGAGACAGTATGACTTGCATGGATTCCACAGCAGTGTCCTCCAAAAATCAGCTCCCAGAGTGAAGAAGTCAAGACTGGGCAGAGAAAGAAGCAAGTCTGTGATGCGATCATAGGAGAGGTCTAAGCCAACACCTGGGGAGGGCCTTAGTTGAGCAGGTTGGGCTTTCAGGGACACCCCAGATTGGGATTTCCATCATGCTCTTTTTACTCTATCAACCAATTTGGAACATGGGTGCAATTTAGTTCTCTGTAGTCCATGACAAGTCCTGAAGAATGTTACATGGATGAGCTGTTAGCATGCAGTGAGTGCCTTCAACAACTGCTGAAAGGATTTATGGACTCCGATGTTCAGGAGATAGGGTGTTCAGAGCGACAGAGCACATTGTCTCCTGCAGGAGCTGATGGGAAACATACAGAGTATGGTAGTGTCACCATGAGATGTGGGAGAACAATAACAAAAGCTGGACTTTAACATTCTTGGACTTGGTCCCTGGAAGTAGAGACAGCGCTGCCTGCAGCATCCATGTCTGCCACCAACAGAAAAGTAAAATGGCGGCCACTTGGAAAGTAACGTCTCAATGTCTAAAAACAACATTTGGTGCCTTCCTTTTTTTAGCTCAAGTTTGGGCTGTCATGTTGGTGAGACTTTATGGGGAAAGCTTCTGATGTTACTAGAACACATAGTAGAGCAGACAGGGTATCTGGGAGAGTTTAAAGGAAGGAAAGGAAAGAGAGGAATGTTGTAGTTAAATTATAATCTCACAAAAAAGCCATATCTGTACTTATTGTCTGAGCCACTCAGCTCTAGGCCATATATTTCAAACAGATGAAATTATATGTCTATTCAAAACTGTATATGAAATATATACGACTTTATTCATAAAAGGTATAAACCAGGCCAACCTCCAATGGATGAATGGTTAAAAAAAAACAGAGCACATTCATACTATGAAATACTACTTAGCAATTAAAATGAAATAAAATATTGAGCACAAATAAGCTAGATGAATCATCAGTATCAATGAAAAGTGCCAATCCAAAAGATTGCTCACTGCTTGCTGTGTGGTTTCCCCATATCTCATCCTTCAAATGGCAAAACTAAAGAAATGAAAAACTGATTAATCATTTCCAGGAATTAGTAGTTGCCAGGAATTAGGGAAGAAGAAAGAGAAGAGTTAGCTAGCTATAAAATGCCAGCAAATGAAGCCCGTAGATAGACTGCTCTGTGTTTTCACTATTATGGGACTTATACATAGAAATGCGATCGTAGAAAGCAGGTATTGTCTGAGAAGGTGACGAGGCTGTATCAGTGTGGCTGTTCTGGTTGTATTACTGTACTACACTAAAACAACCACTCTTGTTGGGAGAAACAGGTTAATGCTCATGTTAGAATTGTCTGTACTACTGCTTAGGATGAATGAATATGAATTGACAATTATCTCAAAATAGAAAACTCAAAACCCCCTTTATTTTGTACCACAGAAAATACTAAAGAGAAAAATTTTCAAAATCATAGTTTGTGGGGAGCTTGCATCTGTGCTATAGGTGACAACGTTTGTGTGTTCAAACAGTGACATCTGGTTGGAGGAAGAAGATTGGAAAAGTTCTCTATGTGGAAATCAGAGGAATGGAGCAGAAGGGAGCATTAAAGTCTTATACCGGTGGTTTCCTTACTTTTAATTGTTTGTTTCAAGGTGATGCCAAGCACTTTTAAAATACATAGATTCAATTCTCAAGTTAGAAATATTATTTTAGAAACATAGATGCCATCTTCCAGAGCAGCACAGAACATTTCACCTAAAATTGTTTGAGTCTGAATATTGGGGTGAGCTAATGATCTGTGTTTATCTCACAAAAAGAAATTCTTTAAGACACAAAGATTGTATTACTTTTATTTTTGCTTTTCAATAATCACAGATTCAGAATTGCACCTCCACTAGAAAAGTACAAGAGGAATTTTTCAGACCAACACAGAAAGAATATATTAATTATTTCAGGAACTGTCCAATCATAGAATTAGCTGCCTGAGAGCATTGCGGGTTTTCCCATTTTCAGATAAATCCAAGCAGGGCAGGGTGGCTGTCAGGAAAGTAGATTCAGGCTTTTACTTAATAACCCAAGTTTTCCTTAAGACTTGAATTTCTATGAAAAGCATTTTACATGATTCCTAATAATAAACAATTTTTAATGAAAAAGTCTTTGCTTTGATTTGCCAGAATTAAATTTTGGCAAAAATTCCAATAAATACCAATAAAAATAATGCAATGCCTGAGGCTGGGGAGGTAGTTCAGCAGTTAACAGAATGCTTTGTTTTTTGAGAGGTCTGGGGTTCCATTCCTGATACCCACAATAGATGACTCACAACTAACTGTAACTGTACACACACACACACACACACACACACACACACACACACACAAATTTTAAAAATGAAAAAAAATCTTTCAACCTAATGCCCAAGAAGATCCTTTGTTGTTTAATATTTTTCCACTAAATAAAGAAAATTAAGTAGGAACCACAGCATTTCTCTGTACTGAATATGACTTTTTCTTAAAGAATGGAAAAAATATTTTCATCATTTCTAATTTGTATTTAGAGTGATAATGTCACTCCATTTCCTTCTTCTCACTCCTCACAGAGCTATAGTGCCAACCTTCACCAGATGCATCAGTGTGTGACTTTGCAATTCTGCTTTAAGTTGACCTTTTCCCCAGATACCTTCAGAAAGACTGTTTACTTTCTTAGGTTTCAAGGTAAGTGACTCAGGAAAAACAAATTCATATTTTGTTGATGAAAATTATTTTTCCAAAAATGATAATCTGGCAATGAAAATGCGACATGTGGGAAGCCATGACAGAGAAATGTTTTTCAGTGTTACTATAAGTACTGAAATTTGTTTTTATATAATGCACAATTGTCTTTAATATTTGTGTGTAAATGAGGATCAGGGAAGGAGAGAGAGCAAACATGACTGAGAGTATGGCAGATCCTTGACTGGTGAACTATATAGACTGAAATCCATGTTTAGACTTGCATAACTCCATGTCTTAAGTACCCATTTAGTAATTATTTTCAATGCATAGAAATTCCACAATCTAACCAAAGAAACACATTGCTGTTAACCTAAGTGAAGGCTGTGCATGACCTTGTAACTCTTCGAAGTCAAAGTCACTGTCATGGATTTGGTGTTTATGGTAGGCCCCCAACCCCCATTTCATTCCAAGAGTTTTAGGAACTTCTAGGCATGTCTAAGAATGGCATTTTGAGCTAAGTAGGTTATGATGGCGTGTTTACTATTCAACAGGAGACACCAGCTGTGCTCTGCAACAGGAAATGTCGACTTAAGTGTGAGATGCTTTAGTTCTGTTCTGTCTTCACCGACAAAGTCACCAGGACAGGAGCCTTTGTTTCCTTAGAGTCTAGGATGGAATTGTGCTAGATGAGTAAGTCCCAGCCTTTCATAAAAGCAAGATGTTCTTTTTAGAGTTTATTTTTCAATTTGAGTTCTAGGGTTTGTCATACTATAGAAGTACTTGGTTCTACCCTCCCAGCTCATAACACTTCATGGCATCATCAACAAATGTCCTGATATACATTAGGCACTCAGTGTTATCCTACTAAGTAAACTTAATTCTAACCAGGGTGAAAAAAAATGTCATTTTAATACTCCTGTAAAATTTTGTGTACATACTCTCTCACCAGGTGTACGTTTGTGTATGCATTTTTAGATAATATTTGATACACAATTTTTAAGTATGTAAAGGAAGTTTGATCAAAAGCCTATTTTTGATTCATGTTAGGTGCTTGAAAAGAAAAGCTCTCTTTATAAGTTCTCCCATCCTTTGCCATCAATCATACTATGCCAGTTCACAATGAAGGCCTCATTGTCAGTCTCAGAGAATAATAGATAAGTGTCTGGTTATAACCAAAAGGCAGACTTGTATTAAATTGATCTACATTTAAAGTTTGACTCTAAAGAGCAGTTGCCTGCATAATAAAGAGTCCTTGTGCAGACACATTTTGAAATGTTGACCTTTTTATTAAATGGCTGAAGTGTTCAAGTAGTTCAGATTAGTGGATGGATACCAAAGTGTAGTATGTGCATACCTGCCAGAAAATCACTAGAATCACATAAGGTATTTGTTGAAATTCAAATTTTGGAGAAATTTGACATAATAGAACAGATACTCTTGGCAAGAAAAAAACAACACTAAAGACCGCATTTCTGAAAAGCTCCCTGGATGATTCTTTTGTTTTACAAGCTGATTTAGCACAAGAACCCAGTTTTGCTACTCAGTCAGTCCTCTGGGATCTGTTCCACTGTCAGAACAATAACAGCAATGATAAAATAATTTTATAATTTGAATCAGTGTAAACCCATGGTTCTTCATCAGAATGGGTCTAACCTATGCACTCAAGGACTCCCATGTTTGCTAAGAGCCACATCCTTACTCACAAGAGGAATCCTTGTTAGGCTCAACAACATAATCAAAGTAAAGTTTTGATGCTAATTCTTAGTTGCAGGCACGATTTTTATTTCTGAGAACAGAATATTATTACCAAACTGAAAGCATCAAGCCTCCTCCCAGAAGCAAAGCATCAGTTATCTCGCTCTCAACAACATATTGCCTTTGCATTTTTACTTTATTTCTGAGAGACGTTGCTATGTGGAGTGGGGGCAGGGACTCAAACACAACTTCCAGCTCGGGAGTTAGAGGCAGAGACCAGCTGTCCAAATCAATAGGCAAGTCTTAGGGTTCAGTACCTGGCACAAACTAGACAGAGGAAGGAGAAGTGTTAATGGAAATTGAAAGCAATCCCCACAGCACCCGCACGGGGCTTCCCCTTACAGTACTGCTTCCAGCTGCACCATCGTGACGTCTGTCAAAAGCATGAGCATGATCTCTAGAATCCTTTGGTGGGAAAGAGGGAAGAGATCAATCGAGGCCCTGTGTCAGATTTTCACTCCATTTGCAGGAGACCAAAAGGGTTAATTAGTTTTTAATTTAAAGTATTGAATTACATAGAAAATAATAAAACAAAAATATATTGTAATGTGAATGCAGAAAAAAAAATCTTGAGGAGCTGGAGTAAAATCATTCTGAGTGTTTACTTTCATTTTTATCATAGATTAAAAGCATATGAATGCAATCCTTTGGATAAAATATAAATCCATTCACCATAATTGTGTCTGTGTGCTTGAGAACAGCTAGGTACATGTGACCTTCTTGGGTAGTGTAATCCCATAGGCATCAGGTCCCCCAATGGTCACTGTGGTGCTTGCTCTTGCAGCGCCATCCTGTTGTGGAATGTTATTCTGTATGCTGTGCGTATATGTTGCTCTGATTGACTGACAAATAAAACGCTGATTGGCCAGTAGCCAGGCAGGTAGCATAGGCAGGGTAAGCAGATGAGGAGAATTCTGGGAAGAGGAAGGTGGAGTCTGGAGACACCAGCCCACCATCCAGGGAGCAACATGTAATGGCACACAGGTAAAGCCACAGAGCCCATGGTGACATATAGATTAACAGAAATGGGCTGAATATAAATGTCATTAATAACCTGAGCTAATGGCCGAAAAGTTATAATTAATACAAGCCTCTGTGTGTTTACTTGGGGGACACGAGTGGGAAAGATTTGTCCTGACTGCAGGCCAGGCAGAACACAGGAAAACTTCTGACTATAAATGGCTCCAAAATGTGGGGCAAGAATTTCCACCTAAAACCTGAGAAAGCTTAAAAAAAAAAAAAAAAAAAAAGATTCTAAAACGGAGCTAAAAACAGCTTCCTAGTTTAGACCCACTGCCTCCCAGAGCCCGGTGGTGTGTATGGTTCCACCAAAGCTGGTGGTAGATGTAGTTCTGCCACATTGGAAGGCTGAGGTGGGTGGAGCCAGCAGCCAAAGCTGCTATTTTTGTCCTAGTAATGCTGCAGTTTAAAGCAATAGATTCACAATAAAACAGATTCAGATGAAATAAACCTCTACACGGTTTACAATGTGTGTAAAAATATATGTAGGCTTGCAAGAGAGAGGAAAAAATAGAAAGTTTTAAAAAATAAAGTCTTTAAAGAGATAGTAAATGTTACATAAAAACATAAGCCACATAAAGATATTACACAGAAAATCTGGATTGTGTTGTCTTTGGGATTTTTAACTGCAGAGAGACATTTGATTATAAAAGCTGCTGAGTTAATTCAATATGCATATTTTAAAGATATCTTGACTTCAAAATTTGAGTCTAATAATATGTTGCTTTGGAAAGGAGGCTCTGCTTTTGTTTCCACAGGAAGCAAGAGGCTATGGATTTGTTCCAGATTAAGATACATCGTGTTTGACCAGCCAAGACCCTCTGAAATGTCTCCAATGACAACATAGCCTAGATCATTCAGCATCCAAAATCAACTTCAAGGCAATTGGCTCAGAGAATACAGCCTCACAGACTACTCCAGTCAGGACTTGACCATAATCCTAAAATTTTCTCTTTTTTTTTTTTATTGAGAAATTTTTTCTCATTTTACACCCCAATCTGAGATGCCCTCTTCCCTCCTCCTGCCTCCCAGTCTTCCCCCCAACAGACCCCCATGACCCCGTTTGTGTCCCCATAAGATTACCAGTGCCCTCTATCAGAAGGAAGTAGCCTAGAAAACTATGCCAACATTCCTAAAACATGGATTATGGATATTTGTCTTTGTTTAGGTTATTGGTTACAAATTGTTATTGGTCATAGTCACTCTCTTTCTAAAAGAAGAAAGGGATATATATATATATATATATATATATATATATATATGGTAAATATTTTACATTGCTATAGATTTTAGTTTATTGATACAAATTTAAAGTTAATTTTGTTATACTATAATATATATTTCTACTCTTGTTTAAAGTATTTTGTTTGTGCAACTCATTTGAAATTGTAGTGTATAGCTGAGAAATACAGATTAATAGTTAATCATCTATGATAATCAAACTTGTAGTCACATTAAGTTTTCTAGGTATACATAGATTTAATTCAATTAGGTAGGTAATCTTCAAACACTTCAAAGACCTACAGAATATGGCATTTAAAATGTTTTAAAAACTTAGACTTTTCTGGATAGTGAGACACGTCTGCTGCTGGCAGCACCAGTTTGCTTCAAAGAGGATGATGGGTGTTGAGGACACTCCGTATGGAGTTTATCTTATTCTTGGCAAAAATAGCCATTTGGACAAGAAACTGTTCTTGCCTGGACTCCTTGACAAAATGTATTGACTGGATATGCAGGAAAGAGAGGAAGGTGACCACTGAACTTTGCAAGGAGAGATGGTCCTTCAGGTTCCTGCTTCACAGAAGAAACTGCCAGACATTCTACAGGACACCAAGAGAAGCAACAGAGAGACTTTAGGCCTGTTGGCTGAAGATGGATGCCCTAATGTTGCAAAGGAACTTTGGATGACGGTGTAGGCAAACAGCTATCTCTGTCATTATAGATTTTGGAAGTTGCGTACAATGCTCTTCCTGTTTACTTAGGTAATATTATATCCTTCTGGGATCTTTGATGTAGTTGAAAACTAGATAGTTATAATTTTGCTTAGTTACAATAAAAGATAGATTAGATAAGAAACTTCAGACTCACAAATATAGGATAGATAGAATATTTTCTTTAATTTTGCCAAATACAAATAGACTAGATATTGTAACTAATTCTTGCTTGATAACTGTTCTATTATATGTAATTTTACTATGTTAAAGTTAAAACCTCCGTTTTGATTAGACA